>JANJGN010000198.1:0-225000 GCA_026770705.1 Isurus oxyrinchus
GAGTTGAGGTGGATGATCAGCCACAGGCTAGATTAAGGTGGAGTTGAGGTGGATGATCAGCCACAGGCTGGATTAGGGTGGAGTTGAGTTGGATGATCAGCCACAGGCTGGATTAAGGTGGGGTTGAGGTGGATGATCAGCGACAGGCTGGATTAAGGTGGAGCTGAGGTGGATGATCATCCACAGGCTGGACTATGTTGGAGTTGAAGTGGATGTTCACCCACAGGCTGGATTAAGGTGGAGTTGAGGGAGAAGATAAGCCACAGGCTGGATTAAGGTGGAGTTGAGGTGGATGATCAGCCACAGGCTGGATTAAGGTGGAGGTGAGTGAGAGGATCAGCCACAGGCTGGATTAAGTTGGAGTTGAGGTGGATGATAAGTCACAGGCTCGTTTAAGGTGGAGTTGAGGGAGAGGTTCAGCCACAGACTGGATTAAGGTGGAGTTGAGGTGGATGATCATCCACAGACTGGATTAATGTGGAGTTGAGGCGGATGATCAGCCACAGGCTGGATTAAGGTGGAGTTGAGGTGGATGAACAGCCACAGGCTGGATTAAGGTGGAGCTGAGGTGGATGATCAGTCACAGGATGGATTAAGGTGGAGTTGAGGTGGATGATCAGCCACAGGCTGGATTAAGGTGGAATTGAGGTGGATGATCAGCCACAGGCTGGATTATGGTGGAGTTGAGGTGGATGATCAGCCACAGGCTGGATTAAGGTGGAGTTGAGGGAGAAGTTCAGCCACAGGCTGGATTAAGGTGGAGTTGAGGGAGAAGATCAGCCACAGGCTGGATTAGGTAGGATTTGAGGGAGAAGTTCGGCCACAGGCTGGATTAAGGTGGAGTTGAGGTGGATGATCAGCCACAGGCTGGATTAAGGTGGAGTTGAGATGGATGATCAGCCACAGGCTGGATTAAGGTGGAGTTGAGGTGGATGATCAGCCACAGGCTGGATTAAGGTGGAGTTGAGGGAGTAGATCAGCCACAGGCTGGATTAAGGTGGAGTTGAGGTGGATGATCAGCCACAGGCTGGATTAAGATGGAGTTGAGTTGGATGATCAGCCACAGGCTGGAGTAAGGTGGAGTTGAGGTGGATGATCAGCCACAGGCTGGATTAAGATGGAGTTGAGTTGGATGATCAGCCACAGGCTGGAGTAAGGTGGAGTTGAGGGAGAAGATCAGCCACAGGCTGGATTAAGGTGGAGTTGAGGTGGATGATCAGCCACAGGCTGGATATAGGTGGAGTTGAGGTGGATGATAAATCACAAACTCGTTTTAGGTGGATTTGGGGGAGAGGATCAGCCACAGGCTGGATTAAGATGGAGTTGAGGTGGATGAAATGCCACAGGCTGGATTAAGGTGGAGTTGAGATGGATGATCAGCCACAGGCTGGATTAATGTGGAGTTGAGGTGGATGATCAGCCAGAGGCTGGATTACGGTGGAGTTGAGGTGGATGATCAGCCAGAGGCTGGATTAAGGTGGAGTTGAGGTGGATGATCAGCCACAGGCTGGATTAAGGAGAGTTGAGGGAGAAGATCAGCCACAGGCTGGATTAAGGTGGTTTTCAGGTGGATGATCAGCCACAGGCTGGATTAAGGTGGAGTTGAGGTGGAACTTCAGCCACGGGCTGGATTAAGGTGGAGTTGAGGTGGATGATCAGCCACAGGTTGGATTTAAGGTGGAGTTGAGGGAGAAATTCAGCCACAGGCTGGATTAAGGTGGAGTTGAGGTGGATGATCAGCAACAGGCTGGACTAATTTGGAGTTGAGGTGGATGTTCAGCCACAGGCTGGATTAAAGTGGAGTTGAGGGAGAAGAACAGACACAGGCTGGATTATGGTGGAATTGAGGTGGATGATCAGCCACAGGCTGGATTAAGTTGGAGTTGAGGTGGATGATCAGCCACAGGCTGGATTAAGGCAAGTTGAGGGAGAAGATCAGCCACAGGCTGGATTAAGGTGGAGTTGAGGGTGAAGATCAGCCACTGGTTGGATTAAGGTGGAGTTGAGGGAGAAGATCAGCCACAGGCTGGATTAAAGTGGGGTTGAGGTGGATGATCAGCCACAGGCTGGATTAAGGTGGAGTTGATGTGGATGATCAGCCACAGGCTGGATTAAGGTGGAGTTGAGGTGGATGTTCAGCCACAGGCTGGATTAAGGTGGAGTTGAGGGACAAGATCAGCCACAGGCTGGATGAATGTGGAGTTTAGGTGGATGATCAGCCACAGGCTGGATTCACGTGGAGTTGAGGTGCATGATCAGCAACAGGCTGGATTAAGGTGGAGTTGAGTTGGATGATCAGCCACAGGCTGGATTAAGGTGGAGTTGAGGGAGACGGTCAGCCACAGGCTGGATTAAAGTGGAGTTGAGGTGGATGATCAGCCACAGGCCGGATTAAGGTGGAGTTGAGGTGGAAGATCAGCCATGGGCTGGATTAATGGGGAGTTGATGTGGATGATCAGCCACAGGCTGGATTAAAGTGGAGTTGAGGTGGATGATAAGCCACAGGCTGGATTAAGGTGGTGTTGAGGTAGATGATCAGCAGCAGGCTGGATTAAGGTGGAGTTGAGGTGGATGATAAGCCACAGGCTAGATTAAGGTGGAGTTGAGGTGGATGATAAGCCACAGGCTGGATAAAGGTGGAGTTGATGTGGATGATCAGCCACAGGCTGCAATAAGGTGGAGTTGAGGGAGAAGATCAGCCACAGGCTGGATTAAGGTGTAGTTGAGGTGGATGATCAGCCACAGGCTGGATTAAGGTGGAGTTGAGGGAGAAGATCAGCCACAGGCTGGATTAAGGTGGAGTTGAGGTGGATGATAAGCCACAGTCTGGATTAAGGTGGAGTTGAGGTGGAAGATCAGCCACAGGCTGGATTAAGGTGGTGTTGAGGGAGATGATCGGACACAGGCTGGATTAATGTGGAGTTGAGGTGGATGATCAGCCATGGGCTGGATTAAGGTGGAGTTGAGGTGGATGATCAGTCACAGGCTGGATTAAGGTGGAGTTGAGGGAGAAGATCAGCCACAGGCTTGATAAGGTGGAGTTGAGGTAGATGATCAGCCACAGGCTGGATTAATGTGTAGTTGAGGTGGATGATCAGCCACAGGCTGGATTAACGTGGCGTTGAGGTGGATGATTAGCCACAGGCTAGATTAAGGTGGGGTTGAGGTTGATGATCAGCCACAGGCTGGATTAGGGTGGAGTTGAGTTGGATGATCAGCCACAGGCTGGATTAAGGTGGAGTTGAGTGAGAGGATCAGCCACAGGCTGGATTAAGATGGAGTTGAGGAGGATGATCAGCCACAGGCTGGATTAAGGTGGAGTTGAGTGAGAGGATCAGCCACAGGCTGGATTAATTTGGAGTTGATGTGGATGATAAGACACAGGCTCGTTTAAGGTGGAGTTGAGGGAGAGGATCAGCCACAGGCTGGATTACGGTGGAGTTGAGGTGGATGATCATCCACAGCCTGGATTAATGTGGAGTTGAGGTGGATGATCAGCCACAGGCTGGATTAAGGTGGAGTTGAGGGAGAAGATCAGCCACAGGCTGGATTAAGGTGGGGTTGAGGTGGATGAACAGCCACAGGCTGGATTAAGGTGGATTTGAGGTGGATGAACTGCCACAGGCTGGATTAAGGTGGAGTTGAGGTGGATGATCAGCCACAGGCTGGATTAAGGTGGAGTTGAGGGAGAAGATCAGCCACAGGCTGGATTAATGTGGAGTTGAGGGTGAAGATCAGCCACAGGCTGGATTAAGTTGGAGTTGAGGTGGATTATTAGCCACAGGCTGGATTAAGGTGGAGTTGAGGTGGATGATCAGCCACAGGCTGGATTAATGTGGAGTTGAGGTGGATGATCAGCCACAGGCTGGATTAAGGTGGAGTTGAGGGAGAGGATCAGCCACAGGCTGGATTAAGGTGGAGTTGAGGGCGAAGATCAGCCACAGGCTGGATTAAGGTGGGGTTGAGGTGGATGATCAGCCACAGGCTGGATTAAGGTGTAGTTGAGGGAGAAGATCAGCCACAGGCTGGATTAAGGTGGAGTTGAGGTGGACGATCAGCCAAAGGCCTGATTAAGGTGGAGTTGAGGGAGAAGATCAGCCACAGGCTGGATTAAGGTGGAGTTGAGGGAGAAGATCAGCCACAGGCTGGATTAAGGTGGAGTTGAGGTGGATGATCAGCCACAGGCTGGATTAAGATGGAGTTGAGGTGGAAGTTCAGCCACAGGCTGGATTCAGGTGGAGTTGGAGGGAGAAGATCAGCCACAGGCTGGATTAAGGTGGAGTTGAGTTGGATGATCAGCCTCAGGCTGGATTAAGGTGGAGTTGAGGTGGATGATCAGCCAGAGCCTTGATTAAGGTGGAGTTGAGGTGGATGATCAGCCACAGGCTGGATTAAGATGGAGTTGAGGGAGAAGATCAGCCACAGGCTGGATTAAGGTGGAGTTGAGGTGGATGATAAGCCACAGGCTGGATTAAGGTGGAGTTGAGGGAGAAGATCAGACACAGGCTGGATTAAGGTGGAGTTGATGTGGATTATCAGCAACAGGCTGGATTAAGGTGGAGTTGAGGTGGATGATCAGCCACAGGCTGGATGAAAGTGGAGTTGAGGTGGATGATCAGACACAGGCTGTATTAACGTGGAGTTGAGGGAGAAGATCAGCCACAGGCTGGATTAAGGTGGAGTTGAGGTGGATGATAAGCCACAGTCTGGATTAAGGTGGAGTTGAGGTGGAAGATCAGCCACAGGATGGATTAATGTGCAGTTGAGGTGGATGATCAGCCACAGGCTGGATTAAGGTGGAGTTGAGGGAGAAGATCAGCCACAGGCTGGATTAAGGTGGAGTTGAGGTGGATGATCAGCCACGGGCTGGATTAAGGTGGAGTTGAGGTGGATGATCAGTCACAGGCTGGATTAAGGTGGAGTTGAGGGAGAAGATCAGCAACAGGCTTGATTAAGGTGGAGTTGAGGTAGATGATCAGCCACAGGCTGGATTAAGGTGTAGTTGAGGTGGATGATCAGCCACAGGCTGGATTAACGTGGAGTTGAGGTGGATGATCAGCCACAGGCTGGATTAAGGTGGAGTTGAGGTGGATGATCAGCCACAGGCTAGATTAAGGTGGAGTTGAGGTGGATGATCAGCCACAGGCTGGATTAGGGTGGAGTTGAGTTGGATGATCAGCCACAGGCTGGATTAAGGTGGGGTTGAGGTGGATGATCAGCGACAGGCTGGATTAAGGTGGAGCTGAGGTGGATGATCATCCACAGGCTGGACTATGTTGGAGTTGAAGTGGATGTTCACCCACAGGCTGGATTAAGGTGGAGTTGAGGGAGAAGATAAGCCACAGGCTGGATTAAGGTGGAGTTGAGGTGGATGATCAGCCATAGGCTGGATTAAGGTGGAGGTGAGTGAGAGGATCAGCCACAGGCTGGATTAAGTTGGAGTTGAGGTGGATGATAAGTCACAGGCTCGTTTAATTTGGAGTTGAGGGAGAGGTTCAGCCACAGATTGGATTAAGGTGGAGTTGAGGTGGATGATCATCCACAGACTGGATTAATGTGGAGTTGAGGTGGATGATCAGCCACAGGCTGGATTAAGGTGGAGTTGAGGTGGATGAACAGCCACAGGCTGGATTAAGGTGGAGTTGAGGTGGATGAACAGCCACAGGCTGGATTAAGGTGGAGTTGAGGTGGATGATCAGTCACAGGCTGGATTAAGGTGGAGTTGAGGGAGAAGATCAGCCACAGGCTTGATTAAGGTGGAGTTGAGGTAGATGATCAGCCACAGGCTGGATTAATGTGTAGTTGAGGTGGATGATCAGCCACAGGCTGGATTAACGTGGCGTTGAGGTGGATGATTAGCCACAGGCTAGATTAAGGTGGGGTTGAGGTTGATGATCAGCCACAGGCTGGATTAGGGTGGAGTTGAGTTGGATGATCAGCCACAGGCTGGATTAAGGTGGAGTTGAGTGAGAGGATCAGCCACAGGCTGGATTAAGATGGAGTTGAGGAGGATGATCAGCCACAGGCTGGATTAAGGTGGAGTTGAGTGAGAGGATCAGCCACAGGCTGGATTAATTTGGAGTTGATGTGGATGATAAGACACAGGCTCGTTTAAGGTGGAGTTGAGGGAGAGGATCAGCCACAGGCTGGATTACGGTGGAGTTGAGGTGGATGATCATCCACAGCCTGGATTAATGTGGAGTTGAGGTGGATGATCAGCCACAGGCTGGATTAAGGTGGAGTTGAGGGAGAAGATCAGCCACAGGCTGGATTAAGGTGGGGTTGAGGTGGATGAACAGCCACAGGCTGGATTAAGGTGGATTTGAGGTGGATGAACTGCCACAGGCTGGATTAAGGTGGAGTTGAGGTGGATGATCAGCCACAGGCTGGATTAAGGTGGAGTTGAGGGAGAAGATCAGCCACAGGCTGGATTAATGTGCAGTTGAGGGTGAAGATCAGCCACAGGCTGGATTAAGTTGGAGTTGAGGTGGATTATTAGCCACAGGCTGGATTAAGGTGGAGTTGAGGTGGATGATCAGCCACAGGCTGGATTAATGTGGAGTTGAGGTGGATGATCAGCCACAGGCTGGATTAAGGTGGAGTTGAGGGAGAGGATCAGCCACAGGCTGGATTAAGGTGGAGTTGAGGGCGAAGATCAGCCACAGGCTGGATTAAGGTGGGGTTGAGGTGGATGATCAGCCACAGGCTGGATTAAGGTGTAGTTGAGGGAGAAGATCAGCCACAGGCTGGATTAAGGTGGAGTTGAGGTGGACGATCAGCCAAAGGCCTGATTAAGGTGGAGTTGAGGGAGAAGATCAGCCACAGGCTGGATTAAGGTGGAGTTGAGGGAGAAGATCAGCCACAGGCTGGATTAAGGTGGAGTTGAGGTGGATGATCAGCCACAGGCTGGATTAAGATGGAGTTGAGGTGGAAGTTCAGCCACAGGCTGGATTCAGGTGGAGTTGAGGGAGAAGATCAGCCACAGGCTGGATTAAGGTGGAGTTGAGTTGGATGATCAGCCTCAGGCTGGATTAAGGTGGAGTTGAGGTGGATGATCAGCCAGAGCCTTGATTAAGGTGGAGTTGAGGTGGATGATCAGCCACAGGCTGGATTAAGATGGAGTTGAGGGAGAAGATCAGCCACAGGCTGGATTAAGGTGGAGTTGAGGTGGATGATAAGCCACAGGCTGGATTAAGGTGGAGTTGAGGGAGAAGATCAGACACAGGCTGGATTAAGGTGGAGTTGATGTGGATTATCAGCAACAGGCTGGATTAAGGTGGAGTTGAGGTGGATGATCAGCCACAGGCTGGATGAAAGTGGAGTTGAGGTGGATGATCAGACACAGGCTGTATTAACGTGGAGTTGAGGGAGAAGATCAGCCACAGGCTGGATTAAGGTGGAGTTGAGGTGGATGATAAGCCACAGTCTGGATTAAGGTGGAGTTGAGGTGGAAGATCAGCCACAGGATGGATTAATGTGCAGTTGAGGTGGATGATCAGCCACAGGCTGGATTAAGGTGGAGTTGAGGGAGAAGATCAGCCACAGGCTGGATTAAGGTGGAGTTGAGGTGGATGATCAGCCACGGGCTGGATTAAGGTG
The DNA here is from genome assembly GCA_026770705.1 of Isurus oxyrinchus. Lineage (NCBI taxonomy): Eukaryota > Metazoa > Chordata > Chondrichthyes > Lamniformes > Lamnidae > Isurus > Isurus oxyrinchus. Next base: position 7,600 of record JANJGN010000198.1, read on the forward strand.
GAGTTGAGGTGGATGATCAGTCACAGGCTGGATTAAGGTGGAGTTGAGGGAGAAGATCAGCAACAGGCTTGATTAAGGTGGAGTTGAGGTAGATGATCAGCCACAGGCTGGATTAAGGTGTAGTTGAGGTGGATGATCAGCCACAGGCTGGATTAACGTGGAGTTGAGGTGGATGATCAGCCACAGGCTGGATTAAGGTGGAGTTGAGGTGGATGATCAGCCACAGGCTAGATTAAGGTGGAGTTGAGGTGGATGATCAGCCACAGGCTGGATTAGGGTGGAGTTGAGTTGGATGATCAGCCACAGGCTGGATTAAGGTGGGGTTGAGGTGGATGATCAGCGACAGGCTGGATTAAGGTGGAGCTGAGGTGGATGATCATCCACAGGCTGGACTATGTTGGAGTTGAAGTGGATGTTCACCCACAGGCTGGATTAAGGTGGAGTTGAGGGAGAAGATAAGCCACAGGCTGGATTAAGGTGGAGTTGAGGTGGATGATCAGCCATAGGCTGGATTAAGGTGGAGGTGAGTGAGAGGATCAGCCACAGGCTGGATTAAGTTGGATTTGAGGTGGATGATAAGTCACAGGCTCGTTTAATTTGGAGTTGAGGGAGAGGTTCAGCCACAGATTGGATTAAGGTGGAGTTGAGGTGGATGATCATCCACAGACTGGATTAATGTGGAGTTGAGGTGGATGATCAGCCACAGGCTGGATTAAGGTGGAGTTGAGGTGGATGAACAGCCACAGGCTGGATTAAGGTGGAGTTGAGGTGGATGATCAGTCACAGGATGGATTAAGGTGGAGTTGAGGTGCATGATCAGCCACAGGCTGGATTAAGGTGGAATTGAGGTGGATGATCAGCCACAGGCTGGATTATGGTGGAGTTGAGGTGGATGATCAGCCACAGGCTGGATTAAGGTGGAGTTGAGGGAGAAGTTCAGCCACAGGCTGGATTAAGCTGGAGTTGAGGGAGAAGATCAGCCACAGGCTGGATTAGGTAGGATTTGAGGGAGAAGTTCGGCCACAGGCTGGATTAAGGTGGAGTTGAGGTGGATGATCAGCCACAGGCTGGATTAAGGTGGAGTTGAGATGGATGATCAGCCACAGGCTGGATTAAGGTGGAGTTGAGGTGGATGATCAGCCACAGGCTGGATTAAGGTGGAGTTGAGGGAGAAGATCAGCCACAGGCTGGATTAAGGTGGAGTTGAGGTGGATGATCAGCCACAGGCTGGATTAGGATGGAGTTGAGTTGGATGATCAGCCACAGGCTGGAGTGAGGTGGAGTTGAGGTGGATGATCAGCCACAGGCTGGATTAAGATGGAGTTGAGTTGGATGATCAGCCACAGGATGGAGTAAGGTGGAGTTGAGGGAGAAGATCAGCCACAGGCTGGATTAAGGTGGAGTTGAGGTGGATGATCAGCCACAGGCTGGATATAGGTGGAGTTGAGGTGGATGATAAGTCACAAACTCGTTTTAGGTGGATTTGAGGGAGAGGATCAGCCACAGGCTGGATTAAGATGGAGTTGAGGTGGATGAAATGCCACAGGCTGGATTAAGGTGGAGTTGAGATGGATGATCAGCCACAGGCTGGATTAATGTGGTGTTGAGGTGGATGATCAGCCAGAGGCTGGATTACGGTGGAGTTGAGGTGAATGATCAGCCAGAGGCTGGATTAAGGTGGAGTTGAGGTGGATGATCAGCCACAGGCTGGATTAAGGAGAGTTGAGGGAGAAGATCAGCCACAGGCTGGATTAAGGTGGTGTTCAGGTTGATGATCAGCCACAGGCTGGATTAAGGTGGAGTTGAGGTGGAACTTCAGCCACGGGCTGGATTAAGGTGGAGTTGAGGTGGATGATCAGCCACAGGTTGGATTAAGGTGGAGTTGAGGGAGAAATTCAGCCACAGGCTGGATTAATGTGGAGTTGAGGTGGATGATCTGCCACAGGCTGGATTCAGGTGGAGTTGAGGTAGATGATCAGCCACAGGCTGGATTAAGGTGTAGTTGAGGTGGATGATCAGCCACAGGCTGGATTAAGGTGCAGTTGATGTGGACGATCAGCCACAGGCTGCATTTAGGTGGAGTTGAGGTGGATGATTAGCCACAGGCTGGATTAGGGTGGAGTTGAGTTGGATGATCAGCCACAGACTGGATTAAGGTGGAGTTGAGGTGGATGATCAGCAACAGGCTGGACTAATTTGGAGTTGAGGTGGATGTTCAGCCACAGGCTGGATTAAAGTGGAGTTGAGGGAGAAGAACAGCCACAGGCTGGATTATGGTGGAATTGAGGTGGATGATCAGCCACAGGCTGGATTAAGTTGGAGTTGAGGTGGATGATCAGCCACAGGCTGGATTAAGGCAAGTTGAGGGAGAAGATCAGCCACAGGCTGGATTAAGGTGGAGTTGAGGGTGAAGATCAGCCACTGGTTGGATTAAGGGGGAGTTGAGGTGGATGATAAGCCACAGGCTCGATTAAGTAGGAGTTGAGGGAGAAGATCAGCCACAGGCTGGATTAAGGTGGAGTTGATGTGGATGATCAGCCACAGGCTGGATTAAGGTGGAGTTGAGGTGCATGTTCAGCCACAGGCTGGATTAAGGTGGAGTTGAGGGACAAGATCAGCCACAGGCTGGATGAATGTGGAGTTTAGGTGGATGATCAGCCACAGGCTGGATTCACGTGGAGTTGAGGTGCATGATCAGCAACAGGCTGGATTAAGGTGGAGTTGAGTTGGATGATCAGCCACAGGCTGGATTAAGGTGGAGTTGAGGGAGACGGTCAGCCACAGGCTAGATTAAAGTGGAGTTGAGGTGGATGATCAGCCACAGGCCGGATTAAGGTGGAGTTGAGGTGGAAGATCAGCCACGGGCTGGATTAATGGGGAGTTGATGTGGATGATCAGCCACGGGCTGGATTAAGGTGGAGTTGAGGGTGAAGATCATCCACAGGCTGGATTAAAGTGGAGTTGAGGTGGATGATAAGCCACAGGCTGGATTAAGGTGGTGTTGAGGTAGATGATCAGCAGCAGGCTGGATTAAGGTGGAGTTGAGGTGGATGATAAGCCACAGGCTAGATTAAGGTGGAGTTGAGGTGGATGATAAGCCACAGGCTGGATAAAGGTGGTGTTGATGTGGATGATCAGCCACAGGCTGCAATAAGGTGGAGTTGAGGGAGAAGATCAGCCACAGGCTGGATTAAGGTGTAGTTGAGGTGCATGATAAGCCACAGGCTAGATTAAGGTGGAGTTGAGGTGGATGATCAGCCACAGGCTGGATTAAGGTGGAGTTGAGGGAGAAGATCAGCCACAGGCTGGATTAAGGTGGAGTTGAGGTGGATGATAAGCCACAGTCTGGATTAAGGTGGAGTTGAGGTGGAAGATCAGCCACAGGCTGGATTAAGGTGGTGTTGAGGGAGATGATCGGACACAGGCTGGATTAATGTGGAGTTGAGGTGGATGATCAGCCATGGGCTGGATTAAGGTGGAGTTGAGGTGGATGATCAGTCACAGGCTGGATTAAGGTGGAGTTGAGGGAGAAGATCAGCCACAGGCTGGATTAACGTGGCGTTGAGGTGGATGATTAGCCACAGGCTAGATTAAGGTGGGGTTGAGGTTGATGATCAGCCACAGGCTGGATTAGGGTGGAGTTGAGTTGGATGATCAGCCACAGGCTGGATTAAGGTGGAGTTGAGTGAGAGGATCAGCCACAGGCTGGATTTAGATGGAGTTGAGGAGGATGATCAGCCACAGGCTGGATTAAGGTGGAGTTGAGTGAGAGGATCAGCCACAGGCTGGATTAATTTGGAGTTGAGGTGGATGATAAGTCACAGGCTCGTTTAAGGTGGAGTTGAGGGAGAGGATCAGCCACAGGCTGGATTACGGTGGAGTTGAGGTGGATGATCATCCACAGCCTGGATTAATGTGGAGTTGAGGTGGATGATCAGCCACAGGCTGGATTAAGGTGGAGTTGAGGGAGAAGATCAGCCACAGGCTGGATTAATTTGGGGTTGAGGTGGATGAACAGCCACAGGCTGGATTAAGGTGGAGTTGAGGTGGATGATCAGCCACAGGCTGGATTAAGGTGGATTTGAGGTGGATGAACTGCCACAGGCTGGATTAAGGTGGAGTTGAGGTGGATGATCAGCCACAGGCTGGATTAAGGTGGAGTTGAGGGAGAAGATCAGCCACAGGCTGGATTAATGTGGAGTTGAGGGTGAAGATCAGCCACAGGCTGGATTAAGTTGGAGTTGAGGTGGATTATTAGCCACAGGCTGGATTAAGGTGGAGTTGAGGTGGATGATCAGCCACAGGCTGGATTAATGTGGAGTTGAGGTGGATGATCAGCCACAGGCTGGATTAAGGTGGAGTTGAGGGAGAGGATCAGCCACAGGCTGGATTAAGGTGGGGTTGAGGGCGAAGATCAGCCACAGGCTGGATTAAGGTGGGGTTGAGGTGGATGATCAGCCACAGGCTCGATTAAGGTGTAGTTGAGGGAGAAGATCAGCCACAGGCTGGATTAAGGTGGAGTTGAGGTGGACGATCAGCCACAGGCCTGATTAAGGTGGAGTTGAGGGAGAAGATCAGCCACAGGCTGGATTAAGGTGGAGTTGAGGGAGAAGATCAGCCACAGGCTGGATTAAGGTGGAGTTGAGGTGGATGATCAGCCACAGGCTGGATTAAGGTGGAGTTGAGGTGGAAGTTCAGCCACAGGCTGGATTCAGGTGGAGTTGAGGGAGAAGATCAGCCACAGGCTGGATTAAGGTGGAGTTGAGTTGGATGATCAGCCTCAGGCTGGATTAAGGTGGAGTTGAGGTGGATGATCAGCCAGAGCCTTGATTAAGGTGGAGTTGAGGTGGATGATCAGTCACAGGCTGGATTAAGGTGGAGTTGATGTGGATGATCAGCCACAGGCTGGATTAAGGTGGAGTTGAGGTGGATGATCAGCCACAGGCTGGATTAAGGTGGAGTTGTGGTGGATGATCAGCCACAGGCTGGATTATGGTGGAGTTGAGGGAGAAGTTCTGCCACAGGCTGGATTAAGGTGGAGTTGAGGGACAAGATCAGCCGCAGGCTGGATTAGGTAGGAGTTGAGGGAGAAGTTCAGCCACAGGCTGGATTAAGGTGGAGTTGAGGTGGATGATCAGCCACAGGCTGGATTAAGGTGGAGTTGAGGTGGATGAACAACCACAGGCTGGATTAAGGTGGAGTTGAGGTGGATGATCAACCACAGGCTGGATAAAGGTGGAGTTGAGGTGGATGATCAGCCACAGGCTGGATTAAGATGGAGTTGAGGGAGAAGATCAGCCAGAGGCTGGATTAAGGTGGAGTTGAGGTGGATGATCAGCCACAGGCTGGATTAAGGTGCAGTTGAGGTAGAAGATCAGCCACAGGATGGAGTAAGTTGGATTTGAGGGCGAAGATCAGCCAGAGGCTGGATTAAGGAGGAGTTGAGGGAGAAGATCAGTCACAGGCTGGATTAAGGTGGAGTTGAGGTGGATGATCAACCACAGGCTGGATTAAGGTGGAGTTGAGGTGGATGATCAGCCACAGGCTGGATTAAGATGGAGTTGAGGGAGAAGATCAGCCAGAGGCTGGATTAAGGTAGAGTTGAGGTGGATGATCAGCCACAGGCTGGATTACGGTGTTGAGGTGGATGATCAGCCACAGGATGGAGTAAGGTGGAGTTGAGGGCGAAGATCTGCCACAGGCTGGATTAAGGTGGAGTTGAGGTGGATGATCAGCCACAGGCTGGATTAAGGTGGAGTTGAGGTGGATGAGCAACCACAGGCTGGATAAAGGTGGAGTTGAGGTGGATGATCAGTCATAGGCTGGATTAAGGTGGAGTTGAGGTGGATGATCAGCCACAGGCTGGATTAAGATGGAGTTGAGGGAGAAGATCAGCCACAGGCTGGATTAAGGTGGAGTTGAGGTGGATGATAAGCCACAGGCTGGATTAAGGTGGAGTTGAGGGAGAAGATCAGACACAGGCTGGATTAAGGTGGAGTTGATGTGGATTATCAGAAACAGGCTGGATTAAGGTGGAGTTGAGGTGGATGATCAGCCACAGGCTGGATGAAAGTGGAGTTGAGGTGGATGATCAGACACAGGCTGTATTAACGTGGAGTTGAGGGAGAAGATCAGCCACAGGCTGGATTAAGGTGGAGTTGAGGTGGATGATAAGCCACAGTCTGGATTAAGGTGGAGTTGAGGTAGAAGATCAGCCACAGGATGGATTAATGTGCAGTTGAGGTGGATGATCAGCCACAGGCTGGATTAAGGTGGAGTTGAGGGAGAAGATCAGCCACAGGCTGGATTAAGGTGGAGTTGAGGTGGATGATCAGCCACGGGCTGGATTAAGGTGGAGTTGAGGTGGATGATCAGTCACAGGCTGGATTAAGGTGGAGTTGAGGGAGAAGATCAGCCACAGGCTTGATTAAGGTGGAGTTGAGGTAGATGATCAGCCACAGGCCGGATTAAGGTGTAGTTGAGGTGGATGATCAGCCACAGGCTGGATTAACGTGGAGTTGAGGTGGATGATCAGCCACAGGCTGGATTAAGGTGGAGTTGAGGTGGATGATCAGCCACAGTCTAGATTAAGGTGGAGTTGCGGTGGATGATCAGCCACAGGCTGGATTAGGGTGGAGTTGAGTTGGATGATTAGCCACAGGCTGGATTAAGGTGGGGTTGAGGTGGATGATCAGCGACAGGCTGGATTAAGGTGGAGCTGAGGTGGATGATCATCCACAGGCTGGACTATGTTGGAGTTGAAGTGGATGTTCACCCACAGGCTGGATTAAGGTGGAGTTGAGGGAGAAGATAAGCCACAGGCTGGATTAAGGTGGAGTTGAGGTGGATGATCAGCCACAGGCTGGATTAAGGTGGAGGTGAGTGAGAGGATCAGCCACAGGCTGGATTAAGTTGGAGTTGAGGTGGATGATAAGTCACAGGCTCGTTTAAGGTGGAGTTGAGGGAGAGGATCAGCCACAGACTGGATTAAGGTGGAGTTGAGGTGGATGATCATCCACAGACTGGATTAATGTGGAGTTGAGGTGGATGATCAGCCACAGGCTGGATTAAGGTGGAGTTGAGTTGGATGAACAGCCACAGGCTGGATTAAGGTGGAGTTGAGGTCGATGATCAGTCACAGGATGGATTAAGGTGGAGTTGAGGTGGATGATCAGCCACAGGCTGGATTAAGGTGGAGTTGAGGTGGATGATCAGCCACAGGCTGGATTAAGGTGGAGTTGAGGGAGAAGTTCAGCCACAGGCTGGATTAAGGTGGAGTTGAGGGAGAAGATCAGCCACAGGCTGGATTAGGTAGGATTTGAGGGAGAAGTTCGGCCACAGGCTGGATTAAGGTGGAGTTGAGGTGGATGATCAGCCACAGGCTGGATTAAGGTGGAGTTGAGATGGATGATCAGCCACAGGCTGGATTAAGGTGGAGTTGAGGTGGATGATCAGCCACAGGCTGGATTTTGGTGGAGTTGAGGGAGAAGATCAGCCACAGGCTGGATTAAGGTGGAGTTGAGGTGGAACTTCAGCCACGGGCTGGATTAAGGTGGAGTTGAGGTGGATGATCAGCCACAGGTTGGATTAAGGTGGAGTTGAGGGAGAAATTCAGCCACAGGCTGGATTAATGTGGAGTTGAGGTGGATGATCTGCCACAGGCTGGATTAAGGTGGAGATGAGGGAGAAGATCAGCCACTGGCTGGAATAAGGTGGAGTTGAGGTGGATGATCAGCCACAGGCTGGATTCAGGTGGAGTTGAGGTAGATGATCAGCCACAGGCTGGATTAAGGTGTAGTTGAGGTGGATGATCAGCCACAGGCTGGATTAAGGTGGAGTTGATGTGGACGATCAGCCACAGGCTGCATTTAGGTGGAGTTGAGGTGGATGATTAGCCACAGGCTGGATTAGGGTGGAGTTGAGTTGGATGATCAGCCACAGTCTGGATTAAGGTGGAGTTGAGGTGGATGATCAGCAACAGGCTGGACTAATTTGGAGTTGAGGTGGATGTTCAGCCACAGGCTGGATTAATGTGGAGTTGAGGGAGAAGAACAGCCACAGGCTGGATTATGGTGGAATTGAGGTGGATGATCTGCCACAGGCTGGATTAAGGTGGAGTTGAGGGAGAAGATCAGCCACAGGCTGGATTAAGTTGGAGTTGAGGTGGATGATCAGCCACAGGCTGGATTAAGGCGAGTTGAGGGAAAAGATCAGCCACAGGCTGGATTAAGGTGGAGTTGAGGGTGAAGATCAGCCACTGGTTGGATTAAGGGGGAGTTGAGGTGGATGATAAGCCACAGGCTCGATTAAGTAGGAGTTGAGGGAGAAGATCAGCCACAGGCTGGATTAAAGTGGGGTTGAGGTGGATGATCAGCCACAGGCTGGATTAAGGTGGAGTTGATGTGGATGATCAGCCACAGGCTGGATTAAGGTGGAGTTGAGGTGGATGTTCAGCCACAGGCTGGATTAAGGTGGAGTTGAGGGACAAGATCAGCCACAGGCTGGATGAATGTGGAGTTTAGGTGGATGATCAGCCACAGGCTGGATTCACGTGGAGTTGAGGTGCATGATCAGCAACAGGCTGGATTAAGGTGGAGTTGAGTTGGATGATCAGCCACAGGCTGGATTAATGTGGAGTTGAGGGAGACGGTCAGCCACAGGCTGGATTAAAGTGGAGTTGAGGTGGATGATCAGCCACAGGCCGGATTAAGGTGGAGTTGAGGTGGAAGATCAGCCACAGGCTGGATTAATGGGGAGTTGATGTGGATGATCAGCCACGGGCTGGATTAAGGTGGAGTTGAGGGTGAAGATCATCCCCAGGCTGGATTAAAGTGGAGTTGAGGTGGATGATAAGCCACAGGCTGGATTAAGGTGGTGTTGAGGTAGATGATCAGCAACAGGCTGGATTAAGGTGGAGTTGAGGTGGATGATAAGCCACAGGCTAGATTAAGGTGGAGTTGATGTGGATGATAAGCCACAGGCTGGATAAAGGTGGAGCTGATGTGGATGATCAGCCACAGGCTGCAATAAGGTGGAGTTGAGGGAGAAGATCAGCCACAGGCTGGATTAAGGTGTAGTTGAGGTGCATGATAAGCCACAGGCTAGATTAAGGTGGAGTTGAGGTGGATGATCAGCCACAGGCTGGATTAAGGTGGAGTTGAGGGAGAAGATCAGCCACAGGCTGGATTAAGGTGGAGTTGAGGTGGATGATAAGCCACAGTCTGGATTAAGGTGGAGTTGAGGTGGAAGATCAGCCACAGGCTGGAGTAAGGTGGAGTTGAGGTGGATGATCAGCCACAGGCTGGATTAAGATGGAGTTGAGTTGGATGATCAGCCACAGGCTGGAGTAAGGTGGAGTTGAGGGAGAAGATCAGCCACAGGCTGGATTAAGGTGGAGTTGAGGTGGATGATCAGCCACAGGCTGGATATAGGTGGAGTTGAGGTGGATGATAAGTCACAGGCTCGTTTTAGGTGGAGTTGAGAGAGAGGATCAGCCACAGGCTGGATTAAGATGGAGTTGAGGTGGATGAAATGCCACAGGCTGGATTAAGGTGGAGTTGAGATGGATGATCAGCCACAGGCTGGATTAATGTGGAGTTGAGGTGGATGATCAGCCAGAGGCTGGATTACGGTGGAGTTGAGGTGGATGATCAGCCAGAGGCTGGATTAAGGTGGAGTTGAGGTGGATGATCAGCCACAGGCTGGATTAAGGAGAGTTGAGGGAGAAGATCAGCCACAGGCTGGATTAAGGTGGTGTTCAGGTGGATGATCAGCCACAGGCTGGATTAAGGTGGAGTTGAGGTGGAACTTCAGCCACGGGCTGGATTAAGGTGGAGTTGAGGTGGATGATCAGCCACAGGTTGGATTAAGGTGGAGTTGAGGGAGAAATTCAGCCACAGGCTGGATTAATGTGGAGTTGAGGTGGATGATCTGCCACAGGCTGGATTAAGGTGGAGATGAGGGAGAAGATCAGCCACTGGATGGAATAAGGTGGAGTTGAGGTGGATGATCAGCCACAGGCTGGATTCAGGTGGAGTTGAGGTAGATGATCAGCCACAGGCTGGATTAAGGTGTAGTTGAGGTGGATGATCAGGCACAGGCTGGATTAAGGTGGAGTTGATGTGGACGATCAGCCACAGGCTGCATTTAGGTGGTGTTGAGGTGGATGATTAGCCACAGGCTGGATTAGGGTGGAGTTGAGTTGGATGATCAGCCACAGTCTGGATTAAGGTGGAGTTGAGGTGGATGATCAGCAACAGGCTGGACTAATTTGGAGTTGAGGTGGATGTTCAGCCACAGGCTGGATTAATGTGGAGTTGAGGGAGAAGAACAGCCACAGGCTGGATTATGGTGGAATTGAGGTGGATGATCTGCCACAGGCTGGATTAAGGTGGAGTTGAGGGAGAAGATCAGCCACAGGCTGGATTAAGTTGGAGTTGAGGTGGATGATCAGCCACAGGCTGGATTAAGGCGAGTTGAGGGAGAAGATCAGCCACAGGCTGGATTAAGGTGGAGTTGAGGGTGAAGATCAGCCACTGGTTGGATTAAGGGGGAGTTGAGGTGGATGATAAGCCACAGGCTCGATTAAGTAGGAGTTGAGGGAGAAGATCAGCCACAGGCTGGATTAAAGTGGGGTTGAGGTGGATGATCAGCCACAGGCTGGATTAAGGTGGAGTTGATGTGGATGATCAGCCACAGGCTGGATTAAGGTGGATTTGAGGTGAATGTTCAGCCACAGGCTGGATTAAGGTGGAGTTGAGGGACAAGATCAGCCACAGGCTGGATGAATGTGGAGTTTAGGTGGATGATCAGCCACAGGCTGGATTCACGTGGAGTTGAGGTGCATGATCAGCAACAGGCTGGATTAAGGTGGAGTTGAGTTGGATGATCAGCCACAGGCTGGATTAATGTGGAGTTGAGGGAGACGGTCAGCCACAGGCTGGATTAAAGTGGAGTTGAGGTGGATGATCAGCCACAGGCCGGATTAAGGTGGAGTTGAGGTGGAAGATCAGCCACAGGCTGGATTAATGGGGAGTTGATGTGGATGATCAGCCACGGGCTGGATTAAGGTGGAGTTGAGGGTGAAGATCATCCACAGGCTGGATTAAAGTGGAGTTGAGGTGGATGATAAGCCACAGGCTGGATTAAGGTGATGTTGAGGTAGATGATCAGCAACAGGCTGGATTAAGGTGGAGTTGAGGTGGATGATAAGCCACAGGCTAGATTAAGGTGGAGTTGATGTGGATGATAAGCCACAGGCTGGATAAAGGTGGAGTTGATGTGGATGATCAGCCACAGGCTGCAATAAGGTGGAGTTGAGGGAGAAGATCAGCCACAGGCTGGATTAAGGTGTAGTTGAGGTGCATGATAAGCCACAGGCTAGATTAAGGTGGAGTTGAGGTGGATGATCAGCCACAGGCTGGATTAAGGTGGAGTTGAGGGAGAAGATCAGCCACAGGCTGGATTAAGGTGGAGTTGAGGTGGATGATAAGCCACAGTCTGGATTAAGGTGGAGTTGAGGTGGAAGATCAGCCACAGGCTGGATTAAGGTGGTGTTGAGGGAGATGATCGGACACAGGCTGGATTAATGTGGAGTTGAGGTGGATGATCAGCCATGGGCTGGATTAAGGTGGAGTTGAGGTGGATGATCAGTCACAGGCTGGATTAAGGTGGAGTTGAGGGAGAAGATCAGCCACAGGCTTGATTAAGGTGGAGTTGAGGTAGATGATCAGCCACAGGCTGGATTAATGTGTAGTTGAGGTGGATGATCAGCCACAGGCTGGATTAACGTGGCGTTGAGGTGGATGATTAGCCACAGGCTAGATTAAGGTGGGGTTGAGGTTGATGATCAGCCACAGGCTGGATTAGGGTGGAGTTGAGTTGGATGATCAGCCACAGGCTGGATTAAGGTGGAGTTGAGTGAGAGGATCAGCCACAGGCTGGATTAAGATGGAGTTGAGGAGGATGATCAGCCACAGGCTGGATTAAGGTGGAGTTGAGTGATAGGATCAGCCACAGGCTGGATTAAGTTGGAGTTGAGGTGGATGATAAGTCAAAGGCTCGTTTAAGTTGGAGTTGAGGGAGAGGATCAGCCACAGGCTGGATTACGGTGGAGTTGAGGTGGATGATCATCCACAGCCTGGATTAATGTGGAGTTGAGGTGGATGATCAGCCACAGGCTGGATTACGGTGTTGAGGTGGATGATCAGCCACAGGATGGAGTAAGGTGGAGTTGAGGGCGAAGATCAGCCGCAGGCTGGATTAAGGTGGAGTTGAGGTGGATGATCAGCCACAGGCTGGATTAAGGTGGAGTTGAGGTGGATGAGCAACCACAGGCTGGATAAAGGTGGAGTTGAGGTGAATGATCAGTCATAGGCTGGATTAAGGTGGAGTTGAGGTGGATGATCAGCCACAGGCTGGATTAAGATGGAGTTGAGGGAGAAGATCAGCCACAGGCTGGATTAAGGTGGAGTTGAGGTGGATGATAAGCCACAGGTTGGATTAAGGTGGAGTTGAGGGAGAACATCAGACACAGGCTGGATTAAGGTGGAGTTGATGTGGATGATCAGCCACAGGCTGGATTAAGGTGGAGTTGAGGTGGATGATCAGCAACAGGCTGGATTAAGGTGGAGTTGAGGTGGATGATCAGCCACAGGCTGGATTACGGTGTTGAGGTGGATGATCAGCCACAGGATGGAGTAAGGTGGAGTTGAGGGCGAAGATCAGCCACAGGCTGGATTAAGGTGGAGTTGAGGTGGATGATCAGACACAGGCTGTATTAACATGGAGTTGAGGGAGAAGATCAGCCACAGGCTGGATTAAGGTGGAGTTGAGGTGTATGATAAGCCACAGTCTGGATTAAGGTGGAGTTGAGGTAGAAGATCAGCCACAGGATGGATTAATGTGCAGTTGAGGTGGATGATCAGCCACAGGCTGGATTAAGGTGGAGTTGAGGGAGAAGATCAGCCACAGGCTGGATTAAGGTGGAGTTGAGGTGGATGATCAGCCACGGGCTGGATTAAGGTGGAGTTGAGGTGGATGATCAGTCACAGGCTGGATTAAGGTGGAGTTGAGGGAGAAGATCAGCCACAGGCTTGATTAAGGTGGAGTTGAGGTAGATGATCAGCCACAGGCTGGATTAAGGTGTAGTTGAGGTGGATGATCAGCCACATGCTGGATTAACGTGGAGTTGAGGTGGATGATCAGCCACAGGCTGGAATAAGGTGGAGTTGAGGTGGATGATCAGCCACAGGCTGGATTGGGGTGGAGTTGAGTTGGATGATCAGCCACAGGCTGGATTAAGGTGGGGTTGAGGTGGATGATCAGCGACAGGCTGGATTAAGGTGGAGCTGAGGTGGATGATCATCCACAGGCTGGACTATGTTGGAGTTGAAGTGGATGTTCACCCACAGGCTGGATTAAGGTGGAGTTGAGGGAGAAGATAAGCCACAGGCTGGATTAAGGTGGAGTTGAGGTGGATGATCAGCCACAGGCTGGATTAAGGTGGAGGTGAGTGAGAGGATCAGCCACAGGCTGGATTAAGTTGGAGTTGAGGTGGATGATAAGTCACAGGCTCGTTTAAGGTGGAGTTGAGGGAGAGGATCAGCCACAGACTGGATTAAGGTGGAGTTGAGGTGGATGATAAGCCACAGGCTGGATAAAGGTGGATTTGATGTGGATGATCAGCCACAGGCTGCAATAAGGTGGAGTTGAGGGAGAAGATCAGCCACAGGCTGGATTAAGGTGTAGTTGAGGTGCATGATAAGCCACAGGCTAGATTAAGGTGGAGTTGAGGTGGATGATCAGCCACAGGCTGGATTAAGGTGGAGTTGAGGGAGAAGATCAGCCACAGGCTGGATTAAGGTGGAGTTGATGTGGATGATAAGCCACAATCTGGATTAAGGTGGAGTTGAGGTGGAAGATCAGCCACAGGCTGGATTAAGGTGGTGTTGAGGGAGATGATCGGACACAGGCTGGATTAATGTGGAGTTGAGGTGGATGATCTGCCATGGGCTGGATTAAGGTGGAGTTGAGGTGGATGATCAGTCACAGGCTGGATTAAGGTGGAGTTGAGGGAGAAGATCAGCCACAGGCTTGATTAAGGTGGAGTTGAGGTAGATGATCAGCCACAGGCTGGATTAATGTGTAGTTGAGGTGGATGATCAGCCACAGGCTGGATTAACGTGGCGTTGAGGTGGATGATTAGCCACAGGCTAGATTAAGGTGGGGTTGAGGTTGATGATCAGCCACAGGCTGGATTAGTGTGGAGTTGAGTTGGATGATCAGCCACAGGCTGGATTAAGGTGGAGTTGAGTGAGAGGATCAGCCACAGGCTGGATTAAGATGGAGTTGAGGAGGATGATCAGCCACAGGCTGGATTAAGGTGGAGTTGAGTGAGAGGATCAGCCACAGGCTGGATTAAGTTGGAGTTGAGGTGGATGATAAGTCACAGGCTCGTTTAAGTTGGAGTTGAGGGAGAGGATCAGCCACAGGCTGGATTACGGTGGAGTTGAGGTGGATGATCATCCACAGCCTGGATTAATGTGGAGTTGAGGTGGATGATCAGCCACAGGCTGGATTACGGTGTTGAGGTGGATGATCAGCCACAGGATGGAGTAAGGTGGAGTTGAGGGCGAAGATCAGCCACAGGCTGGATTAAGGTGGAGTTGAGGTGGATGATCAGCCACAGGCTGGATTAAGGTGGAGTAGAGGTGGATGAGCAACCACAGGCTGGATAAAGGTGGAGTTGAGGTGGATGATCAGTCATAGGCTGGATTAAGGTGGAGTTGAGGTGGATGATCAGCCACAGGCTGGATTAAGATGGAGTTGAGGGAGAAGATCAGCCACAGGCTGGATTAATGTGGAGTTGAGGTGGATGATAAGCCACAGGTTGGATTAAGGTGGAGTTGAGGGAGAAGATCAGACACAGGCTGGATTAAGGTGGAGTTGATGTGGATTATCAGCAACAGGCTGGATTAAGGTGGAGTTGAGGTGGATGATCAGCCACAGGCTGGATTACGGTGTTGAGGTGGATGATCAGCCACAGGATGGAGTATGGTGGAGTTGAGGGCGAAGATCAGCCACAGGCTGGATTAAGGTGGAGTTGAGGTGGATGATCAGACACAGGCTGTATTAACGTGGAGTTGAGGGAGAAGATCAGCCACAGGCTGGATTAAGGTGGAGTTGAGTTGGATGATAAGCCACAGTCTGGATTAAGGTGGAGTTGAGGTAGAAGATCAGCCACAGGATGGATTAATGTGCAGTTGAGGTGGATGATCAGCCACAGGCTGGATTAAGGTGGAGTTGAGGGAGAAGATCAGCCACAGGCTGGATTAAGGTGGAGTTGAGGTGGATGATCAGCCACGGGCTGGATTAAGGTGGAGTTGAGGTGGATGATCAGTCACAGGCTGGATTAAGGTGGAGTTGAGGGAGAAGATCAGCCACAGGCTTGATTAAGGTGGAGTTGAGGTAGATGATCAGCCACAGGCTGGATTAAGGTGTAGTTGAGGTGGATGATCAGCTACAGGCTGGATTAACGTGGAGTTGAGATGGATGATCAGCCACAGGCTGGAATAAGGTGGAGTTGAGGTGGATGATCAGCCACAGGCTAGATTAAGGTGGAGTTGCGGTGGATGATCAGCCACAGGCTGGATTGGGGTGGAGTTGAGTTGGATGATCAGCCACAGGCTGGATTAAGGTGGGGTTGAGGTGGATGATCAGCGACAGGCTGGATTAAGGTGGAGCTGAGGTGGATGATCATCCACAGGCTGGACTATGTTGGAGTTGAAGTGGATGTTCACCCACAGGCTGGATTAAGGTGGAGTTGAGGGAGAAGATAAGCCACAGGCTGGATTAAGGTGGAGTTGAGGTGGATGATCAGCCACAGGCTGGATTAAGGTGGAGGTGAGTGAGAGGATCAGCCACAGGCTGGATTAAGTTGGAGTTGAGGTGGATGATAAGTCACAGGCTCGTTTAAGGTGGAGTTGAGGGAGAGGATCAGCCACAGACTGGATTAAGGTGGAGTTGAGGTGGATGATCATCCACAGACTGGATTAATGTGGAGTTGAGGTGGATGATCAGCCACAGGCTGGATTAAGGTGGAGTTGAGGTGGATGAACAGCCACAGGCTGGATTAAGGTGGAGTTGAGGTCGATGATCAGTCACAGGATTGATTAAGGTGGAGTTGAGGTGGATGATCAGCCACAGGCTGGATTAAGGTGGAGTTGAGGTGGATGATCAGCCACAGGCTGGATTAAGGTGGAGTTGAGGGAGAAGTTCAGCCACAGGCTGGATTAAGGTGGAGTTGAGGGAGAAGATCAGCCACAGGCTGGATTAGGTAGGATTTGAGGGAGAAGTTCGGCCACAGGCTGGATTAAGGTGGAGTTGAGGTGGATGATCAGCCACAGGCTGGATTAAGGTGGAGTTGAGATGGATGATCAGCCACAGGCTGGATTAAGGTGGAGTTGAGGTGGATGATCAGCCACAGGCTGGATTAAGGTGGAGTTGAGGGAGAAGATCAGCCACAGGCTGGATTAAGGTGGAGTTGAGGTGGATGATCAGCCACAGGCTGGATTAAGATGGAGTTGAGTTGGATGATCAGCCACAGGCTGGAGTAAGGTGGAGTTGAGGTGGATGATCAGCCACAGGCTGGATTAAGATGGAGTTGAGTTGGATGATCAGCCACAGGCTGGAGTAAGGTGGAGTTGAGGGAGAAGATCAGCCACAGGCTGGATTAAGGTGGAGTTGAGGTGGATGATCAGCCACAGGCTGGATATAGGTGGAGTTGAGGTGGATGATAAGTCACAGGCTCGTTTTAGGTGGAGTTGAGGGAGAGGATCAGCCACAGGCTGGATTAAGATGGAGTTGAGGTGGATGAAATGCCACAGGCTGGATTAAGGTGGAGTTGAGATGGATGATCAGCCACAGGCTGGATTAATGTGGAGTTGAGGTGGATGATCAGCCAGAGGCTGGATTACGGTGGAGTTGAGGTGGATGATCAGCCAGAGGCTGGATTAAGGTGGAGTTGAGGTGGATGATCAGCCACAGGCTGGATTAAGGAGAGTTGCGGGAGAAGATCAGCCACAGGCTGGATTAAGGTGGTGTTCAGGTGGATGATCAGCCACAGGCTGGATTAAGGTGGAGTTGAGGTGGAACTTCAGCCACGGGCTGGATTAAGGTGGAGTTGAGGTGGATGATCAGCCACAGGTTGGATTAAGGTGGAGTTGAGGGAGAAATTCAGCCACAGGCTGGATTAATGTGGAGTTGAGGTGGATGATCTGCCACAGGCTGGATTAAGGTGGAGATGAGGGAGAAGATCAGCCACTGGCTGGAATAAGGTGGAGTTGAGGTGGATGATCAGCCACAGGCTGGATTCAGGTGGAGTTGAGGTAGATGATCAGCCACAGGCTGGATTAAGGTGGAGTTGAGGTGGATGATCAGCCACAGGCTGGATTAAGGTGGAGTTGATGTGGACGATCAGCCACAGGCTGCATTTAGGTGGAGTTGAGGTGGATGATTAGCCACAGGCTGGATTAGGGTGGAGTTGAGTTGGATGATCAGCCACAGTCTGGATTAAGGTGGAGTTGAGGTGGATGATAAGCAACAGGCTGGACTAATTTGGAGTTGAGGTGGATGTTCAGCCACAGGCTGGATTAATGTGGAGTTGAGGGAGAAGAACAGCCACAGGCTGGATTATGGTGGAATTGAGGTGGATGATCAGCCACAGGCTGGATTAAGGTGGTGTTGAGGGAGATGATCGGACACAGGCTGGATTAATGTGGAGTTGAGGTGGATGATCAGCCATGGGCTGGATTAAGGTGGAGTTGAGGTGGATGATCAGTCACAGGCTGGATTAAGGTGGAGTTGAGGGAGAAGATCAGCCACAGGCTGGATTAATGTGTAGTTGAGGTGGATGATCAGCCACAGGCTGGATTAACGTGGCGTTGAGGTGGATGATTAGCCACAGGCTAGATTAAGGTGGGGTTGAGGTTGATGATCAGCCACAGGCTGGATTAGGGTGGAGTTGAGTTGGATGATCAGCCACAGGCTGGATTAAGGTGGAGTTGAGTGAGAGGATCAGCCACAGGCTGGATTAAGATGGAGTTGAGGAGGATGATCAGCCACAGGCTGGATTAAGGTGGAGTTGAGTGATAGGATCAGCCACAGGCTGGATTAAGTTGGAGTTGAGGTGGATGATAAGTCAAAGGCTCGTTTAAGTTGGAGTTGAGGGAGAGGATCAGCCACAGGCTGGATTACGGTGGAGTTGAGGTGGATGATCATCCACAGCCTGGATTAATGTGGAGTTGAGGTGGATGATCAGCCACAGGCTGGATTACGGTGTTGAGGTGGATGATCAGCCACAGGATGGAGTAAGGTGGAGTTGAGGGCGAAGATCAGCCGCAGGCTGGATTAAGGTGGAGTTGAGGTGGATGATCAGCCACAGGCTGGATTAAGGTGGAGTTGAGGTGGATGAGCAACCACAGGCTGGATAAAGGTGGAGTTGAGGTGAATGATCAGTCATAGGCTGGATTAAGGTGGAGTTGAGGTGGATGATCAGCCACAGGCTGGATTAAGATGGAGTTGAGGGAGAAGATCAGCCACAGGCTGGATTAAGGTGGAGTTGAGGTGGATGATAAGCCACAGGTTGGATTAAGGTGGAGTTGAGGGAGAACATCAGACACAGGCTGGATTAAGGTGGAGTTGATGTGGATGATCAGCCACAGGCTGGATTAAGGTGGAGTTGAGGTGGATGATCAGCAACAGGCTGGATTAAGGTGGAGTTGAGGTGGATGATCAGCCACAGGCTGGATTACGGTGTTGAGGTGGATGATCAGCCACAGGATGGAGTAAGGTGGAGTTGAGGGCGAAGATCAGCCACAGGCTGGATTAAGGTGGAGTTGAGGTGGATGATCAGACACAGGCTGTATTAACATGGAGTTGAGGGAGAAGATCAGCCACAGGCTGGATTAAGGTGGAGTTGAGGTGTATGATAAGCCACAGTCTGGATTAAGGTGGAGTTGAGGTAGAAGATCAGCCACAGGATGGATTAATGTGCAGTTGAGGTGGATGATCAGCCACAGGCTGGATTAAGGTGGAGTTGAGGGAGAAGATCAGCCACAGGCTGGATTAAGGTGTAGTTGAGGTGGATGATCAGCCACGGGCTGGATTAAGGTGGAGTTGAGGTGGATGATCAGTCACAGGCTGGATTAAGGTGGAGTTGAGGGAGAAGATCAGCCACAGGCTTGATTAAGGTGGAGTTGAGGTAGATGATCAGCCACAGGCTGGATTAAGGTGTAGTTGAGGTGGATGATCAGCCACATGCTGGATTAACGTGGAGTTGAGGTGGATGATCAGCCACAGGCTGGAATAAGGTGGAGTTGAGGTGGATGATCAGCCACAGGCTGGATTGGGGTGGAGTTGAGTTGGATGATCAGCCACAGGCTGGATTAAGGTGGGGTTGAGGTGGATGATCAGCGACAGGCTGGATTAAGGTGGAGCTGAGGTGGATGATCATCCACAGGCTGGACTATGTTGGAGTTGAAGTGGATGTTCACCCACAGGCTGGATTAAGGTGGAGTTGAGGGAGAAGATAAGCCACAGGCTGGATTAAGGTGGAGTTGAGGTGGATGATCAGCCACAGGCTGGATTAAGGTGGAGGTGAGTGAGAGGATCAGCCACAGGCTGGATTAAGTTGGAGTTGAGGTGGATGATAAGTCACAGGCTCGTTTAAGGTGGAGTTGAGGGAGAGGATCAGCCACAGACTGGATTAAGGTGGAGTTGAGGTGGATGATAAGCCACAGGCTGGATAAAGGTGGATTTGATGTGGATGATCAGCCACAGGCTGCAATAAGGTGGAGTTGAGGGAGAAGATCAGCCACAGGCTGGATTAAGGTGTAGTTGAGGTGCATGATAAGCCACAGGCTAGATTAAGGTGGAGTTGAGGTGGATGATCAGCCACAGGCTGGATTAAGGTGGAGTTGAGGGAGAAGATCAGCCACAGGCTGGATTAAGGTGGAGTTGATGTGGATGATAAGCCACAATCTGGATTAAGGTGGAGTTGAGGTGGAAGATCAGCCACAGGCTGGATTAAGGTGGTGTTGAGGGAGATGATCGGACACAGGCTGGATTAATGTGGAGTTGAGGTGGATGATCTGCCATGGGCTGGATTAAGGTGGAGTTGAGGTGGATGATCAGTCACAGGCTGGATTAAGGTGGAGTTGAGGGAGAAGATCAGCCACAGGCTTGATTAAGGTGGAGTTGAGGTAGATGATCAGCCACAGGCTGGATTAATGTGTAGTTGAGGTGGATGATCAGCCACAGGCTGGATTAACGTGGCGTTGAGGTGGATGATTAGCCACAGGCTAGATTAAGGTGGGGTTGAGGTTGATGATCAGCCACAGGCTGGATTAGTGTGGAGTTGAGTTGGATGATCAGCCACAGGCTGGATTAAGGTGGAGTTGAGTGAGAGGATCAGCCACAGGCTGGATTAAGATGGAGTTGAGGAGGATGATCAGCCACAGGCTGGATTAAGGTGGAGTTGAGTGAGAGGATCAGCCACAGGCTGGATTAAGTTGGAGTTGAGGTGGATGATAAGTCACAGGCTCGTTTAAGTTGGAGTTGAGGGAGAGGATCAGCCACAGGCTGGATTACGGTGGAGTTGAGGTGGATGATCATCCACAGCCTGGATTAATGTGGAGTTGAGGTGGATGATCAGCCACAGGCTGGATTACGGTGTTGAGGTGGATGATCAGCCACAGGATGGAGTAAGGTGGAGTTGAGGGCGAAGATCAGCCACAGGCTGGATTAAGGTGGAGTTGAGGTGGATGATCAGCCACAGGCTGGATTAAGGTGGAGTAGAGGTGGATGAGCAACCACAGGCTGGATAAAGGTGGAGTTGAGGTGGATGATCAGTCATAGGCTGGATTAAGGTGGAGTTGAGGTGGATGATCAGCCACAGGCTGGATTAAGATGGAGTTGAGGGAGAAGATCAGCCACAGGCTGGATTAATGTGGAGTTGAGGTGGATGATAAGCCACAGGTTGGATTAAGGTGGAGTTGAGGGAGAAGATCAGACACAGGCTGGATTAAGGTGGAGTTGATGTGGATTATCAGCAACAGGCTGGATTAAGGTGGAGTTGAGGTGGATGATCAGCCACAGGCTGGATTACGGTGTTGAGGTGGATGATCAGCCACAGGATGGAGTATGGTGGAGTTGAGGGCGAAGATCAGCCACAGGCTGGATTAAGGTGGAGTTGAGGTGGATGATCAGACACAGGCTGTATTAACGTGGAGTTGAGGGAGAAGATCAGCCACAGGCTGGATTAAGGTGGAGTTGAGTTGGATGATAAGCCACAGTCTGGATTAAGGTGGAGTTGAGGTAGAAGATCAGCCACAGGATGGATTAATGTGCAGTTGAGGTGGATGATCAGCCACAGGCTGGATTAAGGTGGAGTTGAGGGAGAAGATCAGCCACAGGCTGGATTAAGGTGGAGTTGAGGTGGATGATCAGCCACGGGCTGGATTAAGGTGGAGTTGAGGTGGATGATCAGTCACAGGCTGGATTAAGGTGGAGTTGAGGGAGAAGATCAGCCACAGGCTTGATTAAGGTGGAGTTGAGGTAGATGATCAGCCACAGGCTGGATTAAGGTGTAGTTGAGGTGGATGATCAGCTACAGGCTGGATTAACGTGGAGTTGAGATGGATGATCAGCCACAGGCTGGAATAAGGTGGAGTTGAGGTGGATGATCAGCCACAGGCTAGATTAAGGTGGAGTTGCGGTGGATGATCAGCCACAGGCTGGATTGGGGTGGAGTTGAGTTGGATGATCAGCCACAGGCTGGATTAAGGTGGGGTTGAGGTGGATGATCAGCGACAGGCTGGATTAAGGTGGAGCTGAGGTGGATGATCATCCACAGGCTGGACTATGTTGGAGTTGAAGTGGATGTTCACCCACAGGCTGGATTAAGGTGGAGTTGAGGGAGAAGATAAGCCACAGGCTGGATTAAGGTGGAGTTGAGGTGGATGATCAGCCACAGGCTGGATTAAGGTGGAGGTGAGTGAGAGGATCAGCCACAGGCTGGATTAAGTTGGAGTTGAGGTGGATGATAAGTCACAGGCTCGTTTAAGGTGGAGTTGAGGGAGAGGATCAGCCACAGACTGGATTAAGGTGGAGTTGAGGTGGATGATCATCCACAGACTGGATTAATGTGGAGTTGAGGTGGATGATCAGCCACAGGCTGGATTAAGGTGGAGTTGAGGTGGATGAACAGCCACAGGCTGGATTAAGGTGGAGTTGAGGTCGATGATCAGTCACAGGATTGATTAAGGTGGAGTTGAGGTGGATGATCAGCCACAGGCTGGATTAAGGTGGAGTTGAGGTGGATGATCAGCCACAGGCTGGATTAAGGTGGAGTTGAGGGAGAAGTTCAGCCACAGGCTGGATTAAGGTGGAGTTGAGGGAGAAGATCAGCCACAGGCTGGATTAGGTAGGATTTGAGGGAGAAGTTCGGCCACAGGCTGGATTAAGGTGGAGTTGAGGTGGATGATCAGCCACAGGCTGGATTAAGGTGGAGTTGAGATGGATGATCAGCCACAGGCTGGATTAAGGTGGAGTTGAGGTGGATGATCAGCCACAGGCTGGATTAAGGTGGAGTTGAGGGAGAAGATCAGCCACAGGCTGGATTAAGGTGGAGTTGAGGTGGATGATCAGCCACAGGCTGGATTAAGATGGAGTTGAGTTGGATGATCAGCCACAGGCTGGAGTAAGGTGGAGTTGAGGTGGATGATCAGCCACAGGCTGGATTAAGATGGAGTTGAGTTGGATGATCAGCCACAGGCTGGAGTAAGGTGGAGTTGAGGGAGAAGATCAGCCACAGGCTGGATTAAGGTGGAGTTGAGGTGGATGATCAGCCACAGGCTGGATATAGGTGGAGTTGAGGTGGATGATAAGTCACAGGCTCGTTTTAGGTGGAGTTGAGGGAGAGGATCAGCCACAGGCTGGATTAAGATGGAGTTGAGGTGGATGAAATGCCACAGGCTGGATTAAGGTGGAGTTGAGATGGATGATCAGCCACAGGCTGGATTAATGTGGAGTTGAGGTGGATGATCAGCCAGAGGCTGGATTACGGTGGAGTTGAGGTGGATGATCAGCCAGAGGCTGGATTAAGGTGGAGTTGAGGTGGATGATCAGCCACAGGCTGGATTAAGGAGAGTTGCGGGAGAAGATCAGCCACAGGCTGGATTAAGGTGGTGTTCAGGTGGATGATCAGCCACAGGCTGGATTAAGGTGGAGTTGAGGTGGAACTTCAGCCACGGGCTGGATTAAGGTGGAGTTGAGGTGGATGATCAGCCACAGGTTGGATTAAGGTGGAGTTGAGGGAGAAATTCAGCCACAGGCTGGATTAATGTGGAGTTGAGGTGGATGATCTGCCACAGGCTGGATTAAGGTGGAGATGAGGGAGAAGATCAGCCACTGGCTGGAATAAGGTGGAGTTGAGGTGGATGATCAGCCACAGGCTGGATTCAGGTGGAGTTGAGGTAGATGATCAGCCACAGGCTGGATTAAGGTGGAGTTGAGGTGGATGATCAGCCACAGGCTGGATTAAGGTGGAGTTGATGTGGACGATCAGCCACAGGCTGCATTTAGGTGGAGTTGAGGTGGATGATTAGCCACAGGCTGGATTAGGGTGGAGTTGAGTTGGATGATCAGCCACAGTCTGGATTAAGGTGGAGTTGAGGTGGATGATAAGCAACAGGCTGGACTAATTTGGAGTTGAGGTGGATGTTCAGCCACAGGCTGGATTAATGTGGAGTTGAGGGAGAAGAACAGCCACAGGCTGGATTATGGTGGAATTGAGGTGGATGATCAGCCACAGGCTGGATTAAGGTGGAGTTGAGCGAGAAGATCAGCCACAGGCTGGATTAAGTTGGAGTTGAGGTGGATGATCAGCCACAGGCTGGATTAAGGCGAGTTGAGGGAGAAGATCAGCCACAGGCTGGATTAAGGTGGAGTTGAGGGTGAAGATCAGCCACTGGTTGGATTAAGGGGGAGTTGAGGTGGATGATAAGCCACAGGCTCGATTAAGTAGGAGTTGAGGGAGAAGATCAGCCACAGGCTGGATTAAAGTGGGGTTGAGGTGGATGATCAGCCACAGGCTGGATTAAGGTGGAGTTGATGTGGATGATCAGCCACAGGCTGGATTAAGGTGGAGTTGAGGTGGATGTTCAGCCACAGGCTGGATTAAGGTGGAGTTGAGGGACAAGATCAGCCACAGGCTGGATGAATGTGGAGTTTAGGTGGATGATCAGCCACAGGCTGGATTCACGTGGAGTTGAGGTGCATGATCAGCAACAGGCTGGATTAAGGTGGAGTTGAGTTGGATGATCAGCCACAGGCTGGATTAAGGTGGAGTTGAGGGAGACGGTCAGCCACAGGCTGGATTAAAGTGGAGTTGAGGTGGATGATCAGCCACAGGCCGGATTAAGGTGGAGTTGAGGTGGAAGATCAGCCACAGGCTGGATTAATGGGGAGTTGATGTGGATGATCAGCCACGGGCTGGATTAAGGTGGAGTTGAGGGTGAAGATCATCCACAGGCTGGATTAAAGTGGAGTTGAGGTGGATGATAAGCCACAGGCTGGATTAAGGTGTTGTTGAGGTAGATGATCAGCAACAGACTGGATTAAGGTGGAGTTGAGGTGGATGATAAGCCACAGGCTAGATTAAGGTGGAGTTGAGGTGGATGATAAGCCACAGGCTGGATAAAGGTGGAGTTGATGTGGATGATCAGCCACAGGCTGCAATAAGGTGGAGTTGAGGGAGAAGATCAGCCACAGGCTGGATTAAGGTGTAGTTGAGGTGCATGATAAGCCACAGGCTAGATTAAGGTGGAGTTGAGGTGGATGATCAGCCACAGGCTGGATTAAGGTGGAGTTGAGGGAGAAGATTAGCCACAGGCTGGATTAAGGTGGAGTTGAGGTGGATGATAATCCACAGTCTGGATTAAGGTGGAGTTGAGGTGGAAGATCAGCCACAGGCTGGATTAAGGTGGAGTTGAGGGAGATGATCGGACACAGGCTGGATTAATGTGGAGTTGAGGTAGATGAACAGCCATGGGCTGGATTAAGATGGAGTTGAGTTGGATGATCAGCCACAGGCTGGAGTAAGGTGGAGTTGAGGGAGAAGATCAGCCACAGGCTGGATTAAGGTGGAGTTGAGGTGGATGATCAGCCGCAGGCTGGATATAGGTGTAGTTGAGTGCGAAGATCAGCCACAGGCTGGATTAAGTTGGAGTTGAGGGAGAGGATCAGCCACAGGCTGGATTACGGTGGAGTTGAGGTGGATGATCATCCACAGCCTGGATTTGAGGTGGATGATCATCCACAGTTTGGATTAATGTGGAGCTGAGGTGGATGATCAGCCACAGGCTGGATTAAGGTGGAGTTCAGGTGGATGAACAGCCACAGGCTGGATTAAGATGGAGTTGAGTTGGATGATCAGCCACAGGCTGGATTAAGGTGGAGTTGAGGTGGATGATTAGCCACAGGCTGGATTAATGTGGAGTTGAGGTGCATGATTAGCCCGAGGCTGGATTAAGGTGGAGTTGAGGTGGATGATCAGCCACAGGCTGGATTAAGGTGGATTTGAGGTGGATGAACTGCCACAGGCTCGATTAAGGTGGAGTTGAGGTGGATGATCAGCCACAGGCTGGATTAAGGTGGAGTTGAGGGAGAAGATCAGCCACAGGCTGGATTAATGTAGAGTTGAGGGTGAAGATCAGCCACAGGCTGGATTAAGTTGGCGTTGAGGTGGATTATTAGCCACAGGCTGGATTAAGGTGGAGTTGAGGTGGATGATCAGCCACAGGCTGGATTAATGTGGAGTTGAAGTGGATGATCAGCCACAGGCTGGATTAAGGTGGAGTTGAGGGTGAAGATCAGCCACAGGCTGGATTAAGGTGTATTTGAGGGAGAAGATCAGCCACAGGCTGGATTAAGGTGGGGTTGAGGTGGATGATCAGCCACAGGCTGGATTAAGGTGTAGTTGAGGGAGAAGATCAGCCACAGGCTGGATTAAGGTGGAGTTGAGGTGGACGATCAGCCACAGGCTGGATTAAGGTGGAGTTGAGGGAGCAGATCAGCCACAGGCTGGAATAAGGTGGAGTTGAGGGAGAAGATCAGCCACAGGCTGGATTAAGGTGGAGTTGAGGTGGACGTTCAGCCACAGGCTGGATTCAGGTGGATTTGAGGGAGAAAATCAGCCACAGGCTGGATTAAGGTGGAGTTCAGTTGGATGATCAGCCTCAGGCTGGATTAAGGTGGAGTTGAGTTGGATGATCAGCCACAGGCTGGATTAAGGTGGAGTTGAGTGAGAGGATCAGCCACAGGCTGGATTAAGATGGAGTTGAGGAGGATGATCAGCCACAGGCTGGATTAAGGTGGAGTTGAGTGAGAGGATCAGCCACAGGCTGGATTAAGTTGGAGTTGAGGTGGATGATAAGTCACAGGCTCGTTTAAGGTGGAGTTGAGGGAGAGGATCAGCCACAGGCTGGATTACGGTGGAGTTGAGGTGGATGATCATCCACAGCCTGGATTAATGTGGAGTTGAGGTGGATGATCAGCCACAGGCTGGATTAAGGTGGAGTTGAGGGAGAAGATCAGCCACAGGCTGGATTAAGGTGGGGTTGAGGTGGATGAACTGCCACAGGCTGGATTAAGGTGGAGTTGAGGTGGATGATCAGCCACAGGCTGGATTAAGGTGGATTTGAGTGGATGAACTGCCACAGGCTGGATTAAGGTGGAGTTGAGGTGGATGATCAGCCACAGGCTGGATTAAGGTGGAGTTGAGGGAGAAGATCAGCCACAGGCTGGATTAATGTGGAGTTGAGGGTGAAGATCAGCCACAGGCTGGATTAAGTTGGAGTTGAGGTGGATTATTAGCCACAGGCTGGATTAAGGTGGAGTTGAGGTGGATGATCATCCACAGGCTGGATTAATGTGGAGTTGAGGTGGATGAGCAGCCACAGGCTGGATTAAGGTGGAGTTGAGGGAGAAGATCAGCCACAGGCTGTATTAAGGTGGAGTTGAGGGCGAAGATCAGCCACAGGCTGGATTAAGGTGGGGTTGAGGTGGATGATCAGCCACAGGCTGGATTAAGGTGTAGTTGAGGGAGAAGATCAGCCACAGGCTGGATTAAGGTGGAGTTGAGGTGGACGATCAGCCACAGGCCTGATTAAGGTGGAGTTGAGGGAGAAGATCAGCCACAGGCTGGATTAAGGTGGAGTTGAGGGAGAAGATCAGCCACAGGCTGGATTAAGGTGGAGTTGAGGTGGATGATCAGCCACAGGCTGGATTAAGGTGGAGTTGAGGTGGAAGTTCAGCCACAGGCTGGATTCAGGTGGAGTTGAGGGAGAAGATCAGCCACAGGCTGGATTAAGGTGGAGTTGAGGTGGATGATCAGCCTCAGGCTGGATTAAGGTGGAGTTGAGGTGGATGATCAGCCAGAGCCTTGATTAAGGTGGAGTTGAGGTGGATGATCAGCCACAGGCTGGATTATGGTGGAGATGATGGAGAAGATCAGCCACAGGGTGGATTAAGGTGGAGTTGAGGGATAAAATCAGCCACAGGCTGGATTAAGGTGGAGTTGAGGTGGATGATCAGCCACAGGCTGTTTTAAGGTGGAGTTGAGGTGGATGATCAGCCAGAGCCTTGATTAAGGTCGAGTTGAGGTGGATGATCAGCCACAGGCTGGATTAAGGTGGATTTGAGGTGGATGAACTGCCACATGCTGGATTAAGGTGGAGTTGAGGTGGATGATCAGCCCAGGCTGGATTAAGGCGAGTTGAGGGAGAAGATGAGCCACAGGTTGGATTAAGGGGGAGTTGAGGTGGATGATCAGCCACAGGCTGGATTAAGGTGGAGTTGAGGTGGATGATCAGCCACAGGCTGGATTCAGGTGGTGTTGAGGTGAATGATCAGCAACAGGCTGGATGAAGGTGGAGTTGAGGGTGAAGATCAGCCACAGGCTGGATTAAGGTGGAGTTGAGGTGGAAGATCAGCCACAGGCTGGATTAAGGTGTAGCTGAGCTGGATGATCAGCCACAGGCTGGATCAGGGTGGAGTGGAGGTGGATGATCAGCCACAGGCTGGATTACGGTGGAGTTGAGGTGGATGATAAGCCACAGGCTGGATTAAGATGGAGTTGAGGGAGAAGATCAGCCAGAGGCTGGATTAAGGTGGAGTTGAGGTGGATGATAAGCCAGATGCTGGATTACGGTGGAGTTGAGGTGGATGATCAGCCACAGGCTGGATTAAGATGGAGTTGAGTTGGATGATCAGCCACAGGCTGGAGTAAGGTGAAGTTGAGGGAGAAGATCAGCCACAGGCTGTTTTAAGGTGGAGTTGAGGTGGATGATCAGCCGCAGGCTGGATATAGGTGTAGTTGAGTGCGAAGATCAGCCACAGGCTGGATTAAGTTGGAGTTGAGGGAGAGGATCAGCCACAGGCTGGATTACGGTGGAGTTGAGGTGGATGATCATCCACAGCCTGGATTTGAGGTGGATGATCATCCACAGTTTGGATTAATGTGGAGCTGAGGTGGATGATCAGCCACAGGCTGGATTAAGGTGGAGTTCAGGTGGATGAACAGCCACAGGCTGGATTAAGATGGAGTTGAGTTGGATGATCAGCCACAGGCTGGATTAAGGTGGAGTTGAGGTGGATGATTAGCCACAGGCTGGATTAAGGTGGAGTTGAGGTGGATGATCAGCCACAGGCTGGATTAAGGTGGAGTTGAGGTGGATGATCAGCCACAGGCTGGATTAAGGTGGATTTGAGGTGGATGAACTGCCACAGGCTCGATTAAGGTGGAGTTGAGGTGGATGATCAGCCACAGGCTGGATTAAGGTGGAGTTGAGGGAGAAGATCAGCCACAGGCTGGATAAATGTAGAGTTGAGGGTGAAGATCAGCCACAGGCTGGATTAAGTTGGCGTTGAGGTGGATTATTAGCCACAGGCTGGATTAAGGTGGAGTTGAGGTGGATGATCAGCCACAGGCTGGATTAATGTGGAGTTGAAGTGGATGATCAGCCACAGGCTGGATTAAGGTGGAGTTGAGGGTGAAGATCAGCCACAGGCTGGATTAAGGTGGAGTTGAGGGAGAAGATCAGCCACAGGCTGGATTAAGGTGGGGTTGAGGTGGATGATCAGCCACAGGCTGGATTAAGGTGTAGTTGAGGGAGAAGATCAGCCACAGGCTGGATTAAGGTGGAGTTGAGGTGGACGATCAGCCACAGGCTGGATTAAGGTGGAGTTGAGGGAGAAGATCAGCCACAGGCTGGAATAAGGTGGAGTTGAGGGAGAAGATCAGCCACAGTCTGGATTAAGTTGGAGTTGAGGTGGATGATCAGCCACAGGCTGGATTAAGGTGGAGTTGAGGTGGAAGTTCAGCCACAGGCTGGATTCAGGTGGATTTGAGGGAGAAAATCAGCCACAGGCTGGATTAAGGTGGAGTTGAGTTGGATGATCAGCCTCAGGCTGGATTAAGGTGGAGTTGAGGTGGATGATCAGCCAGAGCCTTGATTAAGGTGGAGTTGAGGTGGATTATTAGCCACAGGCTGGATTAAGGTGGAGTTGAGGTGGATGATCAGCCACAGGCTGGATTAATGTGGAGTTGAAGTGGATGATCAGCCACAGGCTGGATTAAGGTGGAGTTGAGGGTGAAGATCAGCCACAGGCTGGATTAAGTTGGAGTTGAGTGAGAGGATCAGCCACAGGCTGGATTAAGATGGAGTTGAGGAGGATGATCAGCCACAGGCTGGATTAAGGTGGAGTTGAGTGAGAGGATCAGCCACAGGCTGGATTAAGTTGGAGTTGAGGTGGATGATAAGTCACAGGCTCGTTTAAGGTGGAGTTGAGGGAGAGGATCAGCCACAGGCTGGATTACGGTGGAGTTGAGGTGGATGATCATCCTCAGCCTGGATTAATGTGGAGTTGAGGTGGATGATCAGCCACAGGCTGGATTAAGGTGGAGTTGAGGGAGAAGATCAGCCACAGGCTGGATTAAGGTGGGGTTGAGGTGGATGAACAGCCACAGGCTGGATTAAGGTGGAGTTGAGGTGGATGATCAGCCACAGGCTGGATTAAGGTGGATTTGAGTGGATGAACTGCCACAGGCTGGATTAAGGTGGAGTTGAGGTGGATGATCAGCCACAGGCTGGATTAAGGTGGAGTTGAGGGAGAAGATCAGCCACAGGCTGGATTAATGTGGAGTTGAGGGTGAAGATCAGCCACAGGCTGGATTAAGTTGGAGTTGAGGTGGATTATTAGCCACAGGCTGGATTAAGGTGGAGTTGAGGTGGATGATCAGCCTCAGGCTGGATTAATGTGGAGTTGAGGTGGATGAGCAGCCACAGGCTGGATTAAGGTGGAGTTGAGGGAGAAGATCAGCCACAGGCTGGATTAAGGCGGAGTTGAGGGCGAAGATCAGCCACAGGCTGGATTAAGGTGGGGTTGAGGTGGATGATCAGCCACAGGCTGGATTAAGGTGTAGTTGAGGGAGAAGATCAGCCACAGGCTGGATTAAGGTGGAGTTGAGGTGGACGATCAGCCACAGGCCTGATTAAGGTGGAGTTGAGGGAGAAGATCAGCCACAGGCTGGATTAAGGTGGAGTTGAGGGAGAAGATCAGCCACAGGCTGGATTAAGGTGGAGTTGAGGTGGATGATCAGCCACAGGCTGGATTAAGGTGGAGTTGAGGTGGAAGTTCAGCCACAGGCTGGATTCAGGTGGAGTTGAGGGAGAAGATCAGCCACAGGCTGGATTAAGGTGGAGTTGAGTTGGATGATCAGCCACAGGCTGGATTAAGGTGGAGTTGAGGTGGATGATCAGCCAGAGCCTTGATTAAGGTGGAGTTGAGGTGGATGATCAGCCACAGGCTGGATTATGGTGGAGATGATGGAGAAGATCAGCCACAGGGTGGATTAAGGTGGAGTTGAGGGAGAAAATCAGCCACAGGCTGGATTAAGGTGGAGTTGAGGTGGATGATCAGCCACAGGCTGTTTGAAGGTGGAGTTGAGGTGGATGATCAGCCAGAGCCTTGATTAAGGTCGAGTTGAGGTGGATGATCAGCCACAGGCTGGATTAAGGTGGATTTGAGGTGGATGAACTGCCAATTGCTGGATTAAGGTGGAGTTGAGGTGGATGATCAGCCCAGGCTGGATTAAGGCGAGTTGAGGGAGAAGATCAGCCACAGGTTGGATTAAGGGGGAGTTGAGGTGGATGATCAGCCACAGGCTGGATTAAGGTGGAGTTGAGGTGGATGATCAGCCACAGGCTGGATTAAAGTGGGGTTGAGGTGGATGATCAGCCAGAGGCTGGATTAAGGTGGAGTTGAGGTGGATGTTCAGCCACAGGCTGGATTAAGGTGGAGTTGAGGTGAATGATCAGCCACAGGCTGGATTCAGGTGGTGTTGAGGTGAATGATCAGCAACAGGCTGGATGAAGGTGGAGTTGAGGGTGAAGATCAGCCACAGGCTGGATTAAGGTGGAGTTGAGGTGGATGATCAGCCACAGGCTGGATTAAGGTGTAGCTGAGCTGGATGATCAGCCACAGGCTGGATCAGGGTGGAGTGGAGGTGGATGATCAGCCACAGGCTGGATTAAGATGGAGTTGAGGGAGAAGATCAGCCAGAGGCTGGATTAAGGTGGAGCTGAGGTGGATGATAAGCCAGATGCTGGATTACGGTGGAGTTGAGGTGGATGATCAGCCACAGGCTGGATTAAGATGGAGTTGAGTTGGATGATCAGCCACAGGCTGGAGTAAGGTGGAGTTGAGGGAGAAGATCAGCCACAGGCTGGATTAAGGTGGAGTTGAGGTGGATGATCAGCCGCAGGCTGGATATAGGTATAGTTGAGTGCGAAGATTAGCCACAGGCTGGATTAAGTTGGAGTTGAGGGAGAGGATCAGCCACAGGCTGGATTACGGTGGAGTTGAGGTGGATGATCATCCACAGCCTGGATTTGAGGTGGATGATCATCCACAGTTTGGATTAATGTGGAGCTGAGGTGGATGATCAGCCACAGGCTGGATTAAGGTGGAGTTCAGGTGGATGAACAGCCACAGGCTGGATTAAGATGGAGTTGAGTTGGATGATCAGCCACAGGCTGGATTAAGGTGGAGTTGAGGTGGATGATTAGCCACAGGCTGGATTAAGGTGGAGTTGAGGTGGATGATCAGCCAGAGGCTGGATTAAGGTGGATTTGAGGTGGATGAACTGCCACAGGCTGGATTAAGGTGGAGTTGAGGTGGATGATCAGCCACAGGCTGGATTAAGGTGGAGTTGAGGGAGAAGATCAGCCACAGGCTGGATTAATGTGGAGTTGAGGGTGAAGATCAGCCACAGGCTGGATTAAGTTGGAGTTGAGGTGGATTATTAGCCACTGGCTGGATTAAGGTGGAGTTGAGGTGGATGATCAGCCACAGGCTGGATTAATGTGGAGTTGAAGTGGATGATCAGCCACAGGCTGGATTAAGGTGGAGTTGAGGGAGAAGATCAGCCACAGGCTGGATTAAGGTGGAGTTGAGGGAGAAGATCAGCCACAGGCTGGATTAAGGTGGGGTTGAGGTGGATGATCAGCCACAGTCTGGATTAAGGTGTAGTTGAGGGAGAAGATCAGCCACAGGCTGGATTAAGGTGGAGTTGAGGTGGACGATCAGCCACAGGCTGGATTAAGGTGGAGTTGAGGGAGAAGATCAGCCACAGGCTGGATTAAGGTGGAGTTGAGGGAGAAGATCAGCCACAGGCTGGATTAAGGTGGAGTTGAGGTGGATGATCAGCCACAGGCTGGATTAAGGTGGAGTTGAGGTGGAAGTTCAGCCACAGGCTGGATTCAGGTGGAGTTGAGGGAGAAGATCAGCCACAGGCTGGATTAAGGTGGAGTTGAGTTGGATGATCAGCCTCAGGCTGGATTAAGGTGGAGTTGAGGTGGATGATCAGCCAGAGCCTTGATTAAGGTGGAGTTGAGGTGGATGATCAGCCACAGGCTGGATTATGGTGGAGATGATGGAGAAGATCAGCCACAGGGTGGATTAAGGTGGAGTTGAGGGAGAAAATCAGCCACAGGCTGGATTAAGGTGGAGTTGAGGTGGATGATCAGCCACAGGCTGTTTTAAGGTGGAGTTGAGGTGGATGATCAGCCAGAGCCTTGATTAAGGTCGAGTTGAGGTGGATGATCAGCCACAGGCTGGAGTAAGGTGGATTTGAGGTGGATGAACTGCCACATGCTGGATTAAGGTGGAGTTGAGGTGGATGAACAGCCCAGGCTGGATTAAGGCGAGTTGAGGGAGAAGATCAGCCACAGGTTGGATTAAGGGGGAGTTGAGGTGGATGATCAGCCACAGGCTGGATTAGGTAGGAGTTGAGGGAGAAGATCAGCCACAGGCTGGATTAAAGTGGGGTTGAGGTGGATGATCAGCCACAGGCTGGATTAAAGTGGGGTTGAGGTGGATGATCAACCAGAGGCTGGATTAAGGTGGAGTTGAGGTGGATGTTCAGCCACAGGCTGGATTAAGGTGGAGTTGAGGTGAATGATCAGCCACAGGCTGGATTAAGGTGGAGTTGAGGGTGAAGATCAGCCACAGGCTGGATTAAGGTGGAGTTGAGGTGGATGATCAGCCACAGGCTGGATTAAGGTGTAGCTGAGCTGGATGATCAGCCACAGGCTGGATCAAGGTGGAGTGGAGGTGGATGATCAGCCACAGGCTGGATTACGGTGGAGTTGAGGTGGATGATAAGCCACAGGCTGGATTAAGATGGAGTTGAGGGAGAAGATCAGCCAGAGGCTGGATTAAGGTGGAGTTGAGGTGGATGATAAGCCAGAGGCTGGATTAAGGTATAGTTGAGTGCGAAGATTAGCCACAGGCTGGATTAAGTTGGAGTTGAGGGAGAGGATCAGCCACAGGCTGGATTACGGTGGAGTTGAGGTGGATGATCATCCACAGCCTGGATTTGAGGTGGATGATCATCCACAGTTTGGATTAATGTGGAGCTGAGGTGGATGATCAGCCACAGGCTGGATTAAGGTGGAGTTCAGGTGGATGAACAGCCACAGGCTGGATTAAGATGGAGTTGAGTTGGATGATCAGCCACAGGCTGGATTAAGGTGGAGTTGTGGTGGATGATTAGCCACAGGCTGGATTAAGGTGGAGTTGAGGTGGATGATCAGCCAGAGGCTGGATTAAGGTGGATTTGAGGTGGATGAACTGCCACAGGCTGGATTAAGGTGGAGTTGAGGTGGATGATCAGCCACAGGCTGGATTAAGGTGGAGTTGAGGGAGAAGATCAGCCACAGGCTGGATTAATGTGGAGTTGAGGGTGAAGATCAGCCACAGGCTGGATTAAGTTGGAGTTGAGGTGGATTATTAGCCACTGGCTGGATTAAGGTGGAGTTGAGGTGGATGATCAGCCACAGGCTGGATTAATGTGGAGTTGAAGTGGATGATCAGCCACAGGCTGGATTAAGGTGGAGTTGAGGGAGAAGATCAGCCACAGGCTGGATTAAGGTGGAGTTGAGGGAGAAGATCAGCCACAGGCTGGATTAAGGTGGGGTTGAGGTGGATGATCAGCCACAGTCTGGATTAAGGTGTAGTTGAGGGAGAAGATCAGCCACAGGCTGGATTAAGGTGGAGTTGAGGTGGACGATCAGCCACAGGCTGGATTAAGGTGGAGTTGAGGGTGAAGATCAGCCACAGGCTGGATTAAGGTGGAGTTGAGGGAGAAGATCAGCCACAG
Organism: Isurus oxyrinchus; assembly: GCA_026770705.1. NCBI lineage: Eukaryota > Metazoa > Chordata > Chondrichthyes > Lamniformes > Lamnidae > Isurus > Isurus oxyrinchus. The sequence goes on from JANJGN010000198.1 coordinate 42,383, forward strand.
GCTGGATTAAGGTGGAGTTGAGGTGGATGATCAGCCACAGGCTGGATTAAGGTGGAGTTGAGGTGGAAGTTCAGCCACAGGCTGGATTCAGGTGGAGTTGAGGGAGAAGATCAGCCACAGGCTGGATTAAGGTGGAGTTGAGTTGGATGATCAGCCTCAGGCTGGATTAAGGTGGAGTTGAGGTGGATGATCAGCCAGAGCCTTGATTAAGGTGGAGTTGAGGTGGATGATCAGCCACAGGCTGGATTATGGTGGAGATGATGGAGAAGATCAGCCACAGGGTGGATTAAGGTGGAGTTGAGGGAGAAAATCAGCCACAGGCTGGATTAAGGTGGAGTTGAGGTGGATGATCAGCCACAGGCTGTTTTAAGGTGGAGTTGAGGTGGATGATCAGCCAGAGCCTTGATTAAGGTCGAGTTGAGGTGGATGATCAGCCACAGGCTGGAGTAAGGTGGATTTGAGGTGGATGAACTGCCACATGCTGGATTAAGGTGGAGTTGAGGTGGATGAACAGCCCAGGCTGGATTAAGGCGAGTTGAGGGAGAAGATCAGCCACAGGTTGGATTAAGGGGGAGTTGAGGTGGATGATCAGCCACAGGCTGGATTAGGTAGGAGTTGAGGGAGAAGATCAGCCACAGGCTGGATTAAAGTGGGGTTGAGGTGGATGATCAGCCACAGGCTGGATTAAAGTGGGGTTGAGGTGGATGATCAACCAGAGGCTGGATTAAGGTGGAGTTGAGGTGGATGTTCAGCCACAGGCTGGATTAAGGTGGAGTTGAGGTGAATGATCAGCCACAGGCTGGATTCAGGTGGTGTTGAGGTGAATGATCAGCAACAGGCTGGATGAAGGTGGAGTTGAGGGTGAAGATCAGCCACACGCTGGATTAAGGTGGAGTTGAGGTGGATGATCAGCCACAGGCTGGATTAAGGTGTAGCTGAGCTGGATGATCAGCCACAGGCTGGATCAAGGTGGAGTGGAGGTGGATGATCAGCCACAGGCTGGATTACGGTGGAGTTGAGGTGGATGATAAGCCACAGGCTGGATTAAGATGGAGTTGAGGGAGAAGATCAGCCAGAGGCTGGATTAAGGTGGAGTTGAGGTGGATGATAAGCCAGATGCTGGATTACGGTGGAGTTGAGGTGGATGATCAGCCGCAGGCTGGATAGAGGTGTAGTTGAGTGCGAAGATCAGCCACAGGCTGGATTAAGGTGGAGTTCAGGTGGATGAACAGCCACAGGCTGGATTAAGATGGAGTTGAGTTGGATGATCAGCCACAGGCTGGATTAAGGTGGAGTTCAGGTGGATGAACAGCCACAGGCTGGATTAAGATGGAGTTGAGTTGGATGATCAGCCACAGGCTGGATTAAGGTGGAGTTAAGGTGCATGATTAGCCACAGGCTGGATTAAGGTGGAGTTGAGGTGGATGATTAGCCACAGGCTGGATGAAGGTGGGGTTGAGGGAGAAGATCAGACACAGGCTGGATTAAGGTGGAGTTGAGGGAGAAGATCAGCCACAGGCTGGATTAAGGTGGAGTTGAGGGAGAAGTTCAGACACAGGCTGGATTAATGTGGATTTGAGGTGGATGATTCAGCCACAGGCAGGATTAAACTTGCGATGAGGGAGAAGATCAGCCACAGGCTGGATTAACGTGGAGTTGAGGTGGATGATCAGCCCCAGGCTGCATTAAGGTGGAGTTGAGGTGGATGATCAGCCACAGGCTGGATTAAGGTGGACTTGAGGGGAATGATCAGCCACAGGCTGGATTAAGATGGAGTTGAGGGAGAAGATCAGCCACAGGATGGATTAAGGTGGAGTTGAGGGAGAAGATCAGCCACAGGCTGGATTAAGGTGGAGTTGAGGTGGATGATCAGCCACAGGCTGGATTAAGGTGGAGTTGAGGTGGATGATCAGCCACAGGCTGGATTAAGGTTGATTTGAGGTGGATGATCAGACACAGGCTTGTTTAAGGTGAAGTTGAGGGAGAAGATTAGCCACAGGCTGTATTAATGTGGAGTTGAGGGAGAAGATCAGCCACAGGCTGGATTAAGGTGGAGTTGAGGTGCATGATCAGCCACAGGCTGGATTAAGGTGGATTTGAGGTGAATGATCAGCCACAGGCTGGATTAAGGTGGAGTTGAGGCAGTTGATCAGCCACAGGTTGGATTAAGGTGGAGTTGAGGGAGAAGATCAGCCACAGGCTGCATTAAGGTGGAGTTGAGGTGGATGATCAGCCACAGGCTGGATTAAGGTGGAGTTGAGGTGGATGATCAGCCACAGGCTGGATTAAGGTGGAGTTGAGGGAGATGATCAGCCACAGCTGGATTAAGGTGGAGTTGAGGTGGATGATCAGCCACATTCTGGATTAAGGTGGAGTTGAGGTGGAAGATCAGCCACAGGCTGGATTAAGGTGGAGTTGAGGTGGATGATCAGCCACAGGCTGGATTAAGGTGTATTTGAGGTGGATGATCAGACACAGGCTTGTTTAAGGTGTAGTTGAGGGAGAAGATTAGCCACAGGCTGGATTAATGTGGAGTTGAGGGAGAAGATCAGCCACAGGCTGGATTAAGGTGGAGTTGAGGTGCAAGATCAGCCACAGGCTGGATTAAGGTGGAGTTGAGGGAGATGATCAGCTACAGGCTGGATTAAGGTGGATTTGAAGTGGATGATCAGCCACAGGCTGGATTAAGGTGGAGTCGAGGCAGTTGATCAGCCACAGGCTGGATTAAGGTGGAGTTGAGGTGGATGATCAGCCACAGGCTGGATTAAGGTGGAGTTGAGGGAGAAGATCAGCCACAGGCTGGATTAAGGTGGAGTTGAGGGAGAAGATCAGCCACAGGCTGGATTAAGGTGGAGTTGAGGTGGATGATCAGCCACAGGCAGGAATAAGGTGTAGTTGAGGGAGATGATCAGCCACAGGCTGGATTAAGGTGGAGTTGAGGGAGAAGATCAGCCACAGGCTGGATTAAGGTGGAGTTGAGGTGGATGATCAGCCACAGGCTGGATTAAGGTGGAGTTGAGGTGGAAGTTCAGCCACAGGTTGGATTCAGGTGGAGTTGAGGGAGAAGATCAGCCACAGGCTGGATTAAGGTGGAGTTGAGGTGGATGATCAGCCACAGGCTGAATTATGGTGGAGTTGAGGTGGATGATCAGCCAGAGCCTTGATTAAGGTGGAGTTGAGGTGGATGATCAGCCACAGGCTGGATTAAGGTGGATTTGAGGTGGATGAACTGCGACAGGCTGGATTAAGGTGGAGTTGAGGTGGATGATCAGCCACAGGCTGGATTAATGTGGACTTGAGGTGGATGATCAGCCACAGGCTGGATTAAGGTGGAGTTGAGGGAGAAGATCAGCCACAGGTTGGATTAAGGTGGAGTTGAGTTGGATGATCAGCCAGAGGCTGGATTAAGGTGGAATTGATGTGGATGATCAGCCACAGGCTGGATTAAGGTGGAGTTGAGGAGGATGATCAGCCACAGGCTGGATTAAGGTGGAGTTCTGGTGGATGATCAGCCACAGGCTGGATTAAGGTGGAGTTGAGGTGGATGATCAGCCACAGGCTGGATTAAGGTGGAGTTGAGGGAGAAGATCAGCCACAGGCTGGATTAAGGTGGAGTTGAGGTGGATGATCAGCCACAGGCTGGATTAAGGTGGAGTTGAGGGAGAAGATCAGACACAGGCTGGATTAAGGTGGAGTTGAGGTGGATGATCAGCCACAGGCTGGATTAAGGTGGAGTTGAGGTGGATGATCAGCCACAGGCTGGATTAAGGTGGAGTTGAGGTGGATGATCAGCCACAGGCTGGATTAAGGTGGAGTTGAGGGAGAAGATCAGACACAGGCTGGATTAAAGTGGAGTTGAGGTGGATGATCAGCCACAGGCTGGATTAAGGTGGACTTGAGGTGGATGATCTGCCAGAGGCAGGATTAAGGTGGAATTGATGTGGATGATCAGCCACAGGCTGGATTAAGGTGGAGTTGAGGTGGATGATCAGCCACAGGCTGGATTAAGGTGGAGTTGAGGTGGATGATCAGCCACAGGCTGGATTAGGTAGGAGTTGAGGGAGAAGATCAGCCACAGGCTGGATGAAAGTGGGGTTGAGGTGGATGATCAGCCAGAGGCTGGATTAAGGTGGAGTTGAGTTGGATGATCAGCCACAGGCTGGATTAAGGTGGAGTTGAGGTGGAAGTTCAGCCACAGGCTGGATTAAGGTGGAGTTGAGGGAGAAGATCAGCCACAGGCTGGATTAAGGTGGAGTTGAGGTGCATGATCAGCCACAGGCTGGATTAAGGTGGAGTTGAGGGAGATGATCAGCCACAGGCTGGATTAAGGTGGATTTGAAGTGGATGATCAGCCACAGGCTGGAATAAGGTGGAGTCGAGGCAGTTGATCAGCCACAGGCTGGATTAAGGTGGAGTTGATGTGGATGATCAGCCACAGGCTGGATTAAGGTGGAGTTGAGGGAGAAGATCAGCCACAGGCTGGATTAAGGTGGAGTTGAGGGAGAAGATCAGCCACAGGCTGGATTAAGGTGGAGTTGAGGTGGATGATCAGCCACAGGCAGGAATAAGGTGTAGTTGAGGGAGATGATCAGCCACAGGCTGGATTAAGGTGGAGTTGAGGGAGAAGATCAGCCATAGGCTGGATTAAGGTGGAGTTGAGGTGGATGATCAGCCACAGGCTGGATTAAGGTGGAGTTGAGGTGGAAGTTCAGCCACAGGCTGGATTCAGGTGGAGTTGAGGGAGAAGATCAGCCACAGGCTGGATTAAGGTGGAGTTGAGGTGGATGATCAGCCACAGACTGAATTATGGTGGAGTTGAGGTGGATGATCAGCCAGAGCCTTGATTAAGGTGGAGTTGAGGTGGATGATCAGCCACAGGCTGGATTAAGGTGGATTTGAGGTGGATGAACTGCCACAGGCTGGATTAAGGTGGAGTTGAGGTGGATGATCAGCCACAGGCTGGATTAATGTGGACTTGAGGTGGATGATCAGCCACAGGCTGGATTAAGGTGGAGTTGAGGGAGAAGATCAGCCACAGGTTGGATTAAGGTGGAGTTGAGGTAGAAGATCAGCCACAATTTGGATTAAGGTGGAGTTGAGGTGGATGATCAGCCACAGGCTGGATTAAGGTGGAGTTAAGGTGCATGATTAGCCACAGGCTGGATTAAGGTGGAGTTGAGGTGGATGATTAGCCACAGGCTGGATGAAGGTGGGGTTGAGGGAGAAGATCAGACACAGGCTGGATTAAGGTGGAGTTGAGGGAGAAGATCAGCCACAGGCTGGATTAAGGTGGAGTTGAGGGAGAAGTTCAGACACAGGCTGGATTAATGTGGATTTGAGGTGGATGATTCAGCCACAGGCAGGATTAAACTTGCGATGAGGGAGAAGATCAGCCACAGGCTGGATTAACGTGGAGTTGAGGTGGATGATCAGCCCCAGGCTGCATTAAGGTGGAGTTGAGGTGGATGATCAGCCACAGGCTGGATTAAGGTGGACTTGAGGGGAATGATCAGCCACAGGCTGGATTAAGATGGAGTTGAGGGAGAAGATCAGCCACAGGATGGATTAAGGTGGAGTTGAGGGAGAAGATCAGCCACAGGCTGGATTAAGGTGGAGTTGAGGTGGATGATCAGCCACAGGCTGGATTAAGGTGGAGTTGAGGTGGATGATCAGCCACAGGCTGGATTAAGGTTGATTTGAGGTGGATGATCAGACACAGGCTTGTTTAAGGTGAAGTTGAGGGAGAAGATTAGCCACAGGCTGTATTAATGTGGAGTTGAGGGAGAAGATCAGCCACAGGCTGGATTAAGGTGGAGTTGAGGTGCATGATCAGCCACAGGCTGGATTAAGGTGGATTTGAGGTGAATGATCAGCCACAGGCTGGATTAAGGTGGAGTTGAGGCAGTTGATCAGCCACAGGTTGGATTAAGGTGGAGTTGAGGGAGAAGATCAGCCACAGGCTGCATTAAGGTGGAGTTGAGGTGGATGATCAGCCACAGGCTGGATTAAGGTGGAGTTGAGGTGGATGATCAGCCACAGGCTGGATTAAGGTGGAGTTGAGGGAGATGATCAGCCACAGCTGGATTAATGTGGAGTTGAGGTGGATGATCAGCCACATTCTGGATTAAGGTGGAGTTGAGGTGGAAGATCAGCCACAGGCTGGATTAAGGTGGAGTTGAGGTGGATGATCAGCCACAGGCTGGATTAAGGTGTATTTGAGGTGGATGATCAGACACAGGCTTGTTTAAGGTGTAGTTGAGGGAGAAGATTAGCCACAGGCTGGATTAATGTGGAGTTGAGGGAGAAGATCAGCCACAGGCTGGATTAAGGTGGAGTTGAGGTGCAAGATCAGCCACAGGCTGGATTAAGGTGGAGTTGAGGGAGATGATCAGCTACAGGCTGGATTAAGGTGGATTTGAAGTGGATGATCAGCCACAGGCTGGATTAATGTGGACTTGAGGTGGATGATCAGCCACAGGCTGGATTAAGGTGGAGTTGAGGGAGAAGATCAGCCACAGGTTGGATTAAGGTGGAGTTGAGGTAGAAGATCAGCCACAATTTGGATTAAGGTGGAGTTGAGGTGGATGATCAGCCACAGGCTGGATTAAGGTGGAGTTAAGGTGCATGATTAGCCACAGGCTGGATTAAGGTGGAGTTGAGGTGGATGATTAGCCACAGGCTGGATGAAGGTGGGGTTGAGGGAGAAGATCAGACACAGGCTGGATTAAGGTGGAGTTGAGGGAGAAGATCAGCCACAGGCTGGATTAAGGTGGAGTTGAGGGAGAAGTTCAGACACAGGCTGGATTAATGTGGATTTGAGGTGGATGATTCAGCCACAGGCAGGATTAAACTTGCGATGAGGGAGAAGATCAGCCACAGGCTGGATTAACGTGGAGTTGAGGTGGATGATCAGCCCCAGGCTGCATTAAGGTGGAGTTGAGGTGGATGATCAGCCACAGGCTGGATTAAGGTGGACTTGAGGGGAATGATCAGCCACAGGCTGGATTAAGATGGAGTTGAGGGAGAAGATCAGCCACAGGATGGATTAAGGTGGAGTTGAGGGAGAAGATCAGCCACAGGCTGGATTAAGGTGGAGTTGAGGTGGATGATCAGCCACAGGCTGGATTAAGGTGGAGTTGAGGTGGATGATCAGCCACAGGCTGGATTAAGGTTGATTTGAGGTGGATGATCAGACACAGGCTTGTTTAAGGTGAAGTTGAGGGAGAAGATTAGCCACAGGCTGTATTAATGTGGAGTTGAGGGTGAAGATCAGCCACAGGCTGGATTAAGGTGGAGTTGAGGTGCATGATCAGCCACAGGCTGGATTAAGGTGGATTTGAGGTGAATGATCAGCCACAGGCTGGATTAAGGTGGAGTTGAGGCAGTTGATCAGCCACAGGTTGGATTAAGGTGGAGTTGAGGGAGAAGATCAGCCACAGGCTGCATTAAGGTGGAGTTGAGGTGGATGATCAGCCACAGGCTGGATTAAGGTGGAGTTGAGGTGGATGATCAGCCACAGGCTGGATTAAGGTGGAGTTGAGGGAGATGATCAGCCACAGCTGGATTAATGTGGAGTTGAGGTGGATGATCAGCCACATTCTGGATTAAGGTGGAGTTGAGGTGGAAGATCAGCCACAGGCTGGATTAAGGTGGAGTTGAGGTGGATGATCAGCCACAGGCTGGATTAAGGTGTATTTGAGGTGGATGATCAGACACAGGCTTGTTTAAGGTGTAGTTGAGGGAGAAGATTAGCCACAGGCTGGATTAATGTGGAGTTGAGGGAGAAGATCAGCCACAGGCTGGATTAAGGTGGAGTTGAGGTGCAAGATCAGCCACAGGCTGGATTAAGGTGGAGTTGAGGGAGATGATCAGCTACAGGCTGGATTAAGGTGGATTTGAAGTGGATGATCAGCCACAGGCTGGATTAAGGTGGAGTCGAGGCAGTTGATCAGCCACAGGCTGGATTAAGGTGGAGTTGAGGTGGATGATCAGCCACAGGCTGGATTAAGGTGGAGTTGAGGGAGAAGATCAGCCACAGGCTGGATTAAGGTGGAGTTGAGGGAGAAGATCAGCCACAGGCTGGATTAAGGTGGAGTTGAGGTGGATGATCAGCCACAGGCAGGAATAAGGTGTAGTTGAGGGAGATGATCAGCCACAGGCTGGATTAAGGTGGAGTTGAGGGAGAAGATCAGCCACAGGCTGGATTAAGGTGGAGTTGAGGTGGATGATCAGCCACAGGCTGGATTAAGGTGGAGTTGAGGTGGAAGTTCAGCCACAGGTTGGATTCAGGTGGAGTTGAGGGAGAAGATCAGCCACAGGCTGGATTAAGGTGGAGTTGAGGTGGATGATCAGCCACAGGCTGAATTATGGTGGAGTTGAGGTGGATGATCAGCCAGAGCCTTGATTAAGGTGGAGTTGAGGTGGATGATCAGCCACAGGCTGGATTAAGGTGGATTTGAGGTGGATGAACTGCCACAGGCTGGATTAAGGTGGAGTTGAGGTGGATGATCAGCCACAGGCTGGATTAATGTGGACTTGAGGTGGATGATCAGCCACAGGCTGGATTAAGGTGGAGTTGAGGGAGAAGATCAGCCACAGGTTGGATTAAGGTGGAGTTGAGTTGGATGATCAGCCAGAGGCTGGATTAAGGTGGAATTGATGTGGATGATCAGCCACAGGCTGGATTAAGGTGGAGTTGAGGAGGATGATCAGCCACAGGCTGGATTAAGGTGGAGTTCTGGTGGATGATCAGCCACAGGCTGGATTAAGGTGGAGTTGAGGTGGATGATCAGCCACAGGCTGGATTAAGGTGGAGTTGAGGGAGAAGATCAGCCACAGGCTGGATTAAGGTGGAGTTGAGGTGGATGATCAGCCACAGGCTGGATTAAGGTGGAGTTGAGGGAGAAGATCAGACACAGGCTGGATTAAGGTGGAGTTGAGGTGGATGATCAGCCACAGGCTGGATTAAGGTGGAGTTGAGGTGGATGATCAGCCACAGGCTGGATTAAGGTGGAGTTGAGGTGGATGATCAGCCACAGGCTGGATTAAGGTGGAGTTGAGGGAGAAGATCAGACACAGGCTGGATTAAAGTGGAGTTGAGGTGGATGATCAGCCACAGGCTGGATTAAGGTGGACTTGAGGTGGATGATCTGCCAGAGGCTGGATTAAGGTGGAATTGATGTGGATGATCAGCCACAGGCTGGATTAAGGTGGAGTTGAGGTGGATGATCAGCCACAGGCTGGATTAAGGTGGAGTTGAGGTGGATGATCAGCCACAGGCTGGATTAGGTAGGAGTTGAGGGAGAAGATCAGCCACAGGCTGGATGAAAGTGGGGTTGAGGTGGATGATCAGCCAGAGGCTGGATTAAGGTGGAGTTGAGTTGGATGATCAGCCACAGGCTGGATTAAGGTGGAGTTGAGGTGGAAGTTCAGCCACAGGCTGGATTAAGGTGGAGTTGAGGGAGAAGATCAGCCACAGGCTGGATTAAGGTGGAGTTGAGGTGCATGATCAGCCACAGGCTGGATTAAGGTGGAGTTGAGGGAGATGATCAGCCACAGGCTGGATTAAGGTGGATTTGAAGTGGATGATCAGCCACAGGCTGGAATAAGGTGGAGTCGAGGCAGTTGATCAGCCACAGGCTGGATTAAGGTGGAGTTGAGGTGGATGATCAGCCACAGGCTGGATTAAGGTGGAGTTGAGGGAGAAGATCAGCCACAGGCTGGATTAAGGTGGAGTTGAGGGAGAAGATCAGCCACAGGCTGGATTAAGGTGGAGTTGAGGTGGATGATCAGCCACAGGCAGGAATAAGGTGTAGTTGAGGGAGATGATCAGCCACAGGCTGGATTAAGGTGGAGTTGAGGGAGAAGATCAGCCACAGGCTGGATTAAGGTGGAGTTGAGGTGGATGATCAGCCACAGGCTGGATTAAGGTGGAGTTGAGGTGGAAGTTCAGCCACAGGCTGGATTCAGGTGGAGTTGAGGGAGAAGATCAGCCACAGGCTGGATTAAGGTGGAGTTGAGGTGGATGATCAGCCACAGACTGAATTATGGTGGAGTTGAGGTGGATGATCAGCCAGAGCCTTGATTAAGGTGGAGTTGAGGTGGATGATCAGCCACAGGCTGGATTAAGGTGGATTTGAGGTGGATGAACTGCCACAGGCTGGATTAAAGTGGAGTTGAGGTGGATGATCAGCCACAGGCTGGATTAATGTGGACTTGAGGTGGATGATCAGCCACAGGCTGGATTAAGGTGGAGTTGAGGGAGAAGATCAGCCACAGGTTGGATTAAGGTGGAGTTGAGGTAGAAGATCAGCCACAATTTGGATTAAGGTGGAGTTGAGGTGGATGATCAGCCACAGGCTGGATTAAGGTGGAGTTGAGGTGGATGATCAGCCACAGGCTGGATTAGGTAGGAGTTCAGGGAGAAGATCAGCCACAGGCTGGATTAAGGTGGATTTGAGTTGGATGATCAGCCAGAGGCTGGATTAAGGTGGAATTGATGTGGATGATCAGCCACAGGCTGGATTAAGGTGTAGTTGAGGGAGAAGATCAGCCACAGGCTGGATTAAGGTGGAGTTGAGGTGGATGATCAGCCACAGGCTGGATTAAGGTGGAGTTGAGGGAGAAGATCAGACACAGGCTGGATTAAGGTGGAGTTGAGGTGGATGATCATCCACAGGCTGGATTAAGGTGGAGTTGAGGTGGATGATCAGCCACAGGCTGGATTAAGGTGGAGTTGAGGTGGATGATCAGCCACAGGCTGGATTAAGGTGGAGTTGAGGGAGAAGATCAGACACAGGGTGGATTAAGGTGGAGTTGAGGTGCAAGATCAGCCACAGGCTGGATTAAGGTGGAGTTGAGGGAGATGATCAGCTACAGGCTGGATTAAGGTGGATTTGAAGTGGATGATCAGCCACAGGCTGGATTAAGGTGGAGTCGAGGCAGTTGATCAGCCACAGGCTGGATTAAGGTGGAGTTGAGGTGGATGATCAGCCACAGGCTGGATTAAGGTGGAGTTGAGGGAGAAGATCAGCCACAGGCTGGATTAAGGTGGAGTTGAGGGAGAAGATCAGCCACAGGCTGGATTAAGGTGGAGTTGAGGTGGATGATCAGCCACAGGCAGGAATAAGGTGTAGTTGAGGGAGATGATCAGCCACAGGCTGGATTAAGGTGGAGTTGAGGGAGAAGATCAGCCACAGGCTGGATTAAGGTGGAGTTGAGGTGGATGATCAGCCACAGGCTGGATTAAGGTGGAGTTGAGGTGGAAGTTCAGCCACAGGTTGGATTCAGGTGGAGTTGAGGGAGAAGATCAGCCACAGGCTGGATTAAGGTGGAGTTGAGGTGGATGATCAGCCACAGGCTGAATTATGGTGGAGTTGAGGTGGATGATCAGCCAGAGCCTTGATTAAGGTGGAGTTGAGGTGGATGATCAGCCACAGGCTGGATTAAGGTGGATTTGAGGTGGATGAACTGCCACAGGCTGGATTAAGGTGGAGTTGAGGTGGATGATCAGCCACAGGCTGGATTAATGTGGACTTGAGGTGGATGATCAGCCACAGGCTGGATTAAGGTGGAGTTGAGGGAGAAGATCAGCCACAGGTTGGATTAAGGTGGAGTTGAGTTGGATGATCAGCCAGAGGCTGGATTAAGGTGGAATTGATGTGGATGATCAGCCACAGGCTGGATTAAGGTGGAGTTGAGGAGGATGATCAGCCACAGGCTGGATTAAGGTGGAGTTCTGGTGGATGATCAGCCACAGGCTGGATTAAGGTGGAGTTGAGGTGGATGATCAGCCACAGGCTGGATTAAGGTGGAGTTGAGGGAGAAGATCAGCCACAGGCTGGATTAAGGTGGAGTTGAGGTGGATGATCAGCCACAGGCTGGATTAAGGTGGAGTTGAGGGAGAAGATCAGACACAGGCTGGATTAAGGTGGAGTTGAGGTGGATGATCAGCCACAGGCTGGATTAAGGTGGAGTTGAGGTGGATGATCAGCCACAGGCTGGATTAAGGTGGAGTTGAGGTGGATGATCAGCCACAGGCTGGATTAAGGTGGAGTTGAGGGAGAAGATCAGACACAGGCTGGATTAAAGTGGAGTTGAGGTGGATGATCAGCCACAGGCTGGATTAAGGTGGACTTGAGGTGGATGATCTGCCAGAGGCTGGATTAAGGTGGAATTGATGTGGATGATCAGCCACAGGCTGGATTAAGGTGGAGTTGAGGTGGATGATCAGCCACAGGCTGGATTAAGGTGGAGTTGAGGTGGATGATCAGCCACAGGCTGGATTAGGTAGGAGTTGAGGGAGAAGATCAGCCACAGGCTGGATGAAAGTGGGGTTGAGGTGGATGATCAGCCAGAGGCTGGATTAAGGTGGAGTTGAGTTGGATGATCAGCCACAGGCTGGATTAAGGTGGAGTTGAGGTGGAAGTTCAGCCACAGGCTGGATTAAGGTGGAGTTGAGGGAGAAGATCAGCCACAGGCTGGATTAAGGTGGAGTTGAGGTGCATGATCAGCCACAGGCTGGATTAAGGTGGAGTTGAGGGAGATGATCAGCCACAGGCTGGATTAAGGTGGATTTGAAGTGGATGATCAGCCACAGGCTGGAATAAGGTGGAGTCGAGGCAGTTGATCAGCCACAGGCTGGATTAAGGTGGAGTTGAGGTGGATGATCAGCCACAGGCTGGATTAAGGTGGAGTTGAGGGAGAAGATCAGCCACAGGCTGGATTAAGGTGGAGTTGAGGGAGAAGATCAGCCACAGGCTGGATTAAGGTGGAGTTGAGGTGGATGATCAGCCACAGGCAGGAATAAGGTGTAGTTGAGGGAGATGATCAGCCACAGGCTGGATTAAGGTGGAGTTGAGGGAGAAGATCAGCCACAGGCTGGATTAAGGTGGAGTTGAGGTGGATGATCAGCCACAGGCTGGATTAAGGTGGAGTTGAGGTGGAAGTTCAGCCACAGGCTGGATTCAGGTGGAGTTGAGGGAGAAGATCAGCCACAGGCTGGATTAAGGTGGAGTTGAGGTGGATGATCAGCCACAGACTGAATTATGGTGGAGTTGAGGTGGATGATCAGCCAGAGCCTTGATTAAGGTGGAGTTGAGGTGGATGATCAGCCACAGGCTGGATTAAGGTGGATTTGAGGTGGATGATCAGCCACAGGCTGGATTAATGTGGACTTGAGGTGGATGATCAGCCACAGGCTGGATTAAGGTGGAGTTGAGGGAGAAGATCAGCCACAGGTTGGATTAAGGTGGAGTTGAGGTAGAAGATCAGCCACAATTTGGATTAAGGTGGAGTTGAGGTGGATGATCAGCCACAGGCTGGATTAAGGTGGAGTTGAGGTGGATGATCAGCCACAGGCTGGATTAGGTAGGAGTTCAGGGAGAAGATCAGCCACAGGCTGGATTAAGGTGGATTTGAGTTGGATGATCAGCCAGAGGCTGGATTAAGGTGGAATTGATGTGGATGATCAGCCACAGGCTGGATTAAGGTGTAGTTGAGGGAGAAGATCAGCCACAGGCTGGATTAAGGTGGAGTTGAGGTGGATGATCAGCCACAGGCTGGATTAAGGTGGAGTTGAGGGAGAAGATCAGACACAGGCTGGATTAAGGTGGAGTTGAGGTGGATGATCATCCACAGGCTGGATTAAGGTGGAGTTGAGGTGGATGATCAGCCACAGGCTGGATTAAGGTGGAGTTGAGGTGGATGATCAGCCACAGGCTGGATTAAGGTGGAGTTGAGGGAGAAGATCAGACACAGGGTGGATTAAGGTGGAGTTGAGGTGGATGATCAGCCACAGGCTGGATTAAGGTGGACTTGAGGTGGATGATCTGCCAGAGGCTGGATTAAGGTGGAATTGATGTGGATGATCACCCACAGGCTTGGTTAAGGTGGAGTTGAGGTGGATGATCAGCCACAGGCTGGATTAAGGTGGAGTTGAGGTGGATGATCAGCCACAGGCTGGATTAGGTAGGAGTTGAGGGAGAAGATCAGCCACAGGCTGGATGAAAGTGGGGTTGAGGTGGATGATCAGCCAGAGGCTGGATTAAGGTGGAGTTGAGTTGGATGATCAGCCACAGGCTGGATTAAGGTGGAGTTGAGGTGGAAGTTCAGCCACAGGCTGGATTAAGGTGGAGTCGAGGTGAATGATCAGCCACAGGCTGGATAAAGGTGGAGTTGAGTGAGAAGATCAGCCACAGGCTGGATGAAGGTGGAGTTGAGGGTGAAGATCAGCCACAGGCTGGATTAAGGTGGAGTTGAGGTGGATGATCAGCCACAGGCTGGATTAAGGTGGAGTTGAGGTGGATGATCAGCCACAGGCTGGATTAAGGTGGAGTTGAGGTTGATGATCGGCCACAGGCTGGATTAAGGTGGAGTTGAGGGAGAAGATCAGCCACAGGCTGGATTAAGGTGGAGTTGAGGGAGGAGATCAGCCACAGGCTGGATTAAGGTGGAGTTGAGGTGGATGATCAGCCACAGGCTGGATTAAGGTGTAGTTGAGGTGGATGATCAGCCACAGCCTGGATTAAGGTGGATTTGAGGTGGATGATCAGACACAGGCTTATTTAAGGTGGAGTTGAGGGAGAAGTTCAGCCAAAGACTGGATTAAGGTGGAGTTGAGGGAGAAGATCAGCCACAGGCTGGATTAAGGTGGAGTTGAGGTGGATGATCAGCCAGAGGCTGGATTAAGGTGGAGTTGAGGTGGAAGTTCAGCCACAGGATGGATTCAGGTGGTGTTGAGGGAGAAGATCAGCCACAGTCTGGATTAAGGTGGAGTTGAGGTGGATGATAAGCCACAGGCTGGATTAAGGTGGAGTTGAGTTGGATGATCAGCCACAGGCTGGATTAAGGTGGAGTTGAGGTGGATGTTCAGCCACAGGCTGGATTAAGGTGGAGTCGAGGTGAATGATCAGCCACAGGCTGGATTAGGTAGGAGTTGAGGGAGAAGATCAGCCACAGGCTGGATGAAATTGGGGTTGAGGTGGATGATCAGCCAGAGGCTGGATTAAGGTGGAGTTGAGTTGGATGATCAGCCACAGGCTGGATTAAGGTGGAGTTGAGGTGGATGATCAGCCACAGGCTGGATTAAGGTGGAGTTGAGGTGGATGTTCAGCCACTGGCTGGATTAAGGTGGAGTTGAGGTGGATGTTCAGCCACAGGCTGGATTAAGGTGGATTCGAGGTGAATGATCAGCCACAGGCTGGATTAAGGTGGAGTTGACGGAGAAGATCAGCCACAGGCTGGATGAAGGTGGAGTTGATGGTGAAGATCAGCCACAGGCTGGATTAAGGTGGAGTTGAGGTGGATGATCAGCCACAGGCTGGATTAAGGTGGAGTTGAGGTGGATGATCAGCCTCAGGCTGGATTAAGGTGGAGTTGAGGTGGATGATCAGCCACAGGCAGGATTAAGGTGGAGTTGAGGGAGAAGATCAGCCACAGGCTGGATTAAGGTGGAGTTGAGGGTGAAGATCAGCCACAGGCTGGATTAAGGTGGAGTTGAGGTGGATGATCAGCCACAGGCTGGATTAAGGTGGAGTTGAGGTGGATGATCAGCCACAGGCTGGATTAAGGTGGAGTTGAGGTTGATGATCAGCCACAGGCTGGATTAAGGTGGAGTTGAGGGAGAAGATCAGCCACAGGCTGGATTAAGGTGGAGTTGAGGGAGGAGATCAGCCACAGGCTGGATTAAGGTGGAGTTGAGGTGGATGATCAGCCACAGGCTGGATTAAGGTGTAGTTGAGGTGGATGATCAGCCACAGGCTGGATTAAGGTGGATTTGATGTGGATGATCAGACACAGGCTTGTTTAAGGTGGAGTTGGGGGAGAAGTTCAGCCACAGACTGGATTAAGGTGGAGTTGAGGGAGAAGATCAGCCACAGGCTGGATTAAGGTGGAGTTGAGGTGGATGATCAGCCAGAGGATGGATTAAGGTGGAGTTGAGGTGGAAGTTCAGCCACAGGATGGATTCAGGTGGAGTTGAGGGAGAAGATCAGCCACAGTCTGGATTAAGGTGGAGTTGAGGTGGATGATCAGCCACAGGCTGGATTAAGGTGGAGTTGAGTTGGATGATCAGCCACAGGCTGGATTAAGGTGGAGTTGAGGTGGATGTTCAGCCACAGGCTGGATTCAGGTGGAGTCGAGGTGAATGATCAGCCACAGGCTGGATTAGGTAGGAGTTGAGGGAGAAGATCAGCCACAGGCTGGATGAAATTGGGGTTGAGGTGGATGATCAGCCAGAGGCTGGATTAAGGTGGAGTTGAGTTGGACGATCAGCCACAGGCTGGATTAGGGTGGAGTTGAGGTGGATGATCAGCCACAGGCTGGATTAAGGTGGAGTTGAGGTGGATGTTCAGCCACAGGCTGGATTAAGTTGGAGTTGAGGTGGATGTTCAGCCACAGGCTGGATTAAGGTGGAGTCGAGGTGAATGATCAGCCACAGGCTGGATTAAGGTGGAGTTGAGGGAGAAGATCAGTCACAGGCTGGATGAAGGTGGAGTTGATGGTGAAGATCAGCCACAGGCTGGATTAAGGTGGAGTTGAGGTTGATGATCAGCCACAGGCTGGATTAAGGTGGAGTTGAGGTGGATGATCAGCCTCAGGCTGGATTAAGGTGGAGTTGAGGTGGATGATCAGCCACAGGCAGGATTAAGGTGGAGTTGAGGGAGAAGATCAGCCACAGGCTGGATTAAGGTGGAGTTGAGGGAGAAGATCAGCCACAGGCTGGATTAAGGTGGAGTTGAGGTGGATGATCAGCCAGAGGCTGGATTAAGGTGTAGTTGAGGTGGATGATCAGCCACAGGCTGGATTAAGGTGGATTTGAGGTGGATGATCAGACACAGCTTGTTTAAGGTGGAGTTGAGGGAGACGATCAGCCACAGACTGGATTAAGGTGGAGTTGAGGGAGAAGATCAGCCACAGGCTGGATTAAGGTGGAGTTGAGGTGGATGATCAGCCAGAGGCTGGATTAAGGTGGAGTTGAGGTGGAAGTTCAGCCACAGGCTGGATTCAGGTGGAGTTGAGGGAGAAGATCAGCCACAGTCTGGATTAAGGTGGAGTTGAGGTGGATGATCAGCCACAGGCTGGATTAAGGTGGAGTTGAGGTGGATGATCAGCCAGAGCCTTGATTAAGGTGGAGTTGAGATGGATGATCAGCCACAGGCTGGATTAATGTGGAGATGATGGAGAAGATCAGCCACAGGCTGGATTAAGGTGGAGTTGAGGGAGAAAATCAGCCACAGGCAGGATTAATTTGGAGTTGAGGTGGATGATCAGCCACAGGCTGGTTTAAGGTGGAGTTGAGGTGGATGATCAGCCAGAGTCTTGAATAAGGTGGAGTTGAGTTGGATGATCAGCCACAGGCTGGATTAAGGTGGATTTGAGGTGGATGAACTGCCACTGGCTGGATTTAGGTGGAGTTGAGGTGGATGATCAGCCACAGGCTGGATTAATGTGGAGTTGAGGTGGATGATCAGCCACAGGGTGGTTTAAGGTGGAGTTGAGGTGGATGATCAGCCAGAGCCTTGATTAAGGTGGAGTTGAGGTGGATGATCAGCCACAGTCTGGATTAGGTAGGAGTTGAGGGAGAAGATCAGCCACAGGCTGGATTAAGGTGGAGTTGAGGAGAATGATCAGCCACAGGCTGGATTAAGGGGGAGTTGAGGTGGATGATCAGCCACAGGCTGGATTAGGTAGGAGTTGAGAGAGAAGATCAGCCACAGGCTGGATTAAGGTGGAGTTGAGGGAGAAGATCAGACACAGGCTGGATTAAAGTGGAGTTGAGGTGGATGATCAGCCACAGGCTGGATTAAGGTGGAGTTGAGGTGGATGATCAGCAACAGGCTGGATGAAGGTGGAGTTGAGGGTGAAGATCAGCCACAGGCTGGATTAAGGTGGAGTTGAGGTGGATGATCAGCCACAGGCTGGATTAAGGTGGAGTTGAGGTGGATGATCAGCCACAGGCTGGATTAAGGTGGTGCTGAGCTGGATGATCAGCCACAGGCTGGATTAAGGTGGATTTGATGTGGACGATCAGCCACAGGCTGGATTACGGTGGAGTTGAGGTGGATGATTAAGCACAGGCTGGATTAAGATGGAGTTGAGGGAGAAGATCAGCCAGAGGCTGGATTAAGGTGGAGTTGAGGTGGATGATAAGCCACAGGCTGGATTAAGGTGGAGCTGAGGTGGATGATCAGCCAAAGGCTGGTTTAAGATGGAGTTGAGTTGGATGATCAGCCACAGGCTGGAGTAAGGTGGAGTTGAGGACGATGATCAGCCACAGGCTGGATTAAGGTGGAGTTGAGGTGGATGATCAGCCACAGGCTGGATTAAGGTGGATTTGAGGTGGATGATCAGACACAGGCTTGTTTAAGGTGGAGTTGAGGGAGAAGATTAGCCACAGGCTGGATTAATGTGGAGTTGAGGGAGAAGATCAGCCACAGGCTGGATTAACGTGGAGTTGAGGTGCATGATCAGCCACAGGCTGGAATAAGGTGGAGTTGAAGGAGATGATCAGCCACAGGCTGGATTAAGGTGGATTTGAAGTGGATGATCAGCCACAGGCTGGATTAAGGTGGAGTTGAGGCAGTTGATCAGACACAGGCTGGATTAAGGTGGAGTTGAGGTGGATGATCAGCCACAGGCTGGATTAAGGTGGAGTTGAGGGAGAAGATCAGCCACAAGCTGGATTCAGGTGGAGTTGAGGGAGAAGATCAGCCACAGGCTGGATTAAGGTTGAGTTGAGGTGGATGATCAGCCACAGGCAGGATTAAGGTGTAGTTGAGGGAGATGATCAGCCACAGGCTGGATTAAGGTGGAGTTGAGGGAGAAGATCAGCCACAGGCTGGATTAAGGTGGAGTTGAGGTGGATGATCAGCCACAGCTGGATTAAGGTGGAGTTGAGGTGGAAGTTCAGCCAGAGGCTGGATTCAGGTGGAGTTGAGGGAGAAGATCAGCCACAGGCTGGATTAAGGAGGAGTTGAGGTGGATGATCAGCCACAGGCTGGATTATGGTGGAGTTGAGGTGGATGATCAGCCAGAGCCTTGATTAAGGTGGAGTTGATTTGGATGATCAGCCACAGGCTGGATTAAGGTGGATTTGAGGTGGATGAACTGCCACAGGCTGGATTAAGGTGGAGTTGAGTTGGATGATCAGCCACAGGCTGGATTAATGTGGACTTGAGGTGGATGATCAGCCAGAGGCTGGATTAAGGTGGAGTTGAGGGAGAAGATCAGCCACAGGTTGTATTAAGGTGGAGTTGAGGGAGAAGATCAGCCACAGGTTGGATTAAGGTGGAGTTGAGGTGGATGAACAGCCACAGGCTGGATTAAGGTGGTGTTGAGGTGGATGATCAGCCACAGGCTGGATTAGGTAGGAGTTCAGGGAGAAGATCAGCCACAGGCTGGATTAAGGTGGAGTTGAGGTGGATGATCAGCCACAGGCTGGATTAAGGTGGAGTTGAGGTGGATGATCAGCCACAAGCTAGATTAAGGTGGAGTTGAGGTGGATGATCAGCCACAGGCTGGATTAAGGTGGAGTTGAGGGAGAAGATCAGCCACAGGCTGGATTAAGGTGGAGTTGAGTTGGATGATCAGCCAGAGGCTGGATTAAGGTGGAATTGATGTGGATGATCAGCCACAGGCTGGATTAAGGTGGAGTTGAGGAGGATGATCAGCCACATGCTGGATTAAGGTGGAGTTGATGTGGATGATCAGCCACAGGCTGGATTAAGGTGGAGTTCAGGTGGATGATCAGCCACAGGCTGGATTAAGGTGGAGTTGAGGGAGATGATCAGCCACAGGCTGGATTAAGGTGGAGTTGAGGTGGATGATCAGCCACAGGCTGGATTAAGGTGGAGTTGAGGGAGAAGATCAGACACAGGCTGGATTAAGGTGGAGTTGAGGTGGATGATCAGCCACAGGCTGGATTAAGGTGGAGTTGAGGTGGATGATCAGCCACAGGCTGGATTAAGGTGGAGTTGAGGTGGATGATCAGCCACAGGCTGGATTAAGGTGGAGTTGAGGTGGATGATCAGCCACAGGCTCGATGAAGGTGGAGTTGCGGGAGAAGATCAGACACAGCCTGGATTAAGTTGGAGTTGAGGTGGATGATCAGCCACAGGCTGGATTAAGGTGGACTTGAGGTGGATGATCAGCCAGAGGCTGGATTAAGGTGGAATTGATGTGGATGATCAGCCACAGGCTGGATTAAGGTGGAGTTGAGGTGGATGATCAGCCACAGGCTGGATTAAGGTGGAGTTGAGGTGGATGATCAGCCACAGGCTGGATTAGGTAGGAGTTGAGGGAGAAGATCAGCCACAGGCTGGATGAAAGTGGGGTTGAGGTGGATGATCAGCCAGAGGCTGGATTAAGGTGGAGTTGAGTTGGATGATCAGCCACAGGCAGGATTAAGGTGGAGTTGAGGTGGAAGTTCAGCCACAGGCTGGATTAAGGTGGAGTCGAGGTGAATGATCAGCCACAGGCTGGATTAAGGTGGAGTTGAGGGAGAAGATCAGCCACAGGCTGGATGAAGGTGGAGTTGAGGGTGAAGATCAGCCACAGGCTGGATTAAGGTGGAGTTGAGGTGGATGATCAGCCACAGGCTGGATTAAGTTGGAGTTGAGGTGGATGATCAGCCACAGGCTGGATTAAGGTGGAGCTGAGCTGGATGATCAGCCACAGGCTGGATTAAGATGGATTTGATGTGGACGATCAGCCACAGGCTGGAGTACGGTGGAGTTGAGGTGGATGATAAGCCACAGGCTGGATTCAGATGGAGTTGAGGGAGAAGATCAGCCAGAGGCTGGATTAAGGTGGAGTTGAGGTGGATGATAAGCCACAGGCTGGATTAAGGTGGAGTTGAGGTGGATGATCAGCCACAGGCTGGATTAAGATGGAGTTGAGTTGGATGATCAGCCACAGGCTGGAGTAAGGTGGAGTTGAGGTGGATGATCAGCCACAGGCTGGATTAAGGTGGAGGTGAGGGAGAAGATCAGCCACAGGCTGGATTAAGGTGGAGTTGAGGTGGATGATCAGCCACAGGCTGGATATAGGTGAGGTTGAGGGAGAAGATCAGCCACAGGCTGGATTAAGTTGGATTTGAAGTGGATGATCAGCCACAGGCTGGATTAAGGTGGAGTTGAGGTGGATGAAATGCCACAGGCTGGATTAAGGTGGAGTTGAGGTGGATGATCAGCCACAGTCTGGATTAAGGTGGAGTTGAGGTGGATGATCAGGCAGAGGCTGGATTAAGGTGGAGTTGAGGGACAAGATCAGCCACAGGCTGGATTAAGGTGGAGTTGAGGGAGAAGATCAGCCACAGGCTGGATTAATGTGGAGTTGAGGGAGAAGATAAGCCACAGGCTGGATTAAGGTGGAGTTGAGGTGGATGATCAGCCATACGCTGGATTAAGGTGGAATTGAGTTGGATGATCAGCCACAGGCTGGATTAAGGTGGAGTTGAGGTGCATAATCAGCCAAAGGCTGGATTAAGGTAGAGTTGAGGTGGATGATCAGCCAGAGGCTGGATTAAGGTGGAGTTGAGGGAGAAGATCAGCCACAGGCTGGATTAAGGTGGAGTTGAGGGAGAAGATCAGCCACAGGCTGGATGAAAGTCGGGTTGAGGTGGATGATCAGCCACAGGCTGGATTAAGGTGGAGTTGAGTTGGATGATCAGCCACAGGCTGGATTAAGGTGGAGTTGAGGTGGATGTTCAGCCACAGGCTGGATTAAGGTGGAGTTGAGGTGAATGATCAGCCACAGGCTGGATTAAGGTGGAGTTGAGGTGGATGATCAGCCACAGGCTGGATTCAGGTGGAGTTGAGGTGGATGATCAGCCACAGGCTGGATTAAGGTGGAGTTGAGGTGGATGATCAGCCACAGGCTGGATTAAGCTGGAGCTGAGCTGGATGATCAGCCACAGGCTGGATTAAGGTGGATTTGATGTGGACGATCAGCCACAGGCTGGATTACGGTGGAGTTGAGGTGGATGATAAGCCACAGGCTGGAATAAAATGGAGTTGATGGAGAAGATCATCCAGAGGCTGGATTAAGGTGGAGTTGAGGTGGATGATAAGCCACAGGCTGGATTACGGTCGAGTTGAGGTGGATGATCAGCCACAGGCTGGATTAAGATGGAGTTGAGTTGGATGATCAGCCACAGGCTGGAGTAAGGTGGAGTTGAGTTGGATGATCAGCCACAGGCTGGAGTAAGGTGGATTTGAGGTGGATGATCAGCCACAGGCTGGATATAGGTGGAGTTGAGTGCGAAGATCAGCCACAGGCTGGATTAAGTTGGAGTTGAAGTGGATGATAAGTCACAGGCTCGTTTTAGGTGGAGTTGAGGGAGAGGATCAGCCACAGGCTGGATTAAGATGGAGTTGAGGTGGATGAAATGCCACAGGCTGGATTAAGGTGGAGTTGAGGTGGATGATCAGCCACAGGCTGGATTAATGTGGAGTTGAGGTGGATGATCAGCCAGAGGCTGGATTAAGGTGGAGTTGAGGTGGATGATCAGCCAGAGGCTGGATTAAGGTGGAGTTGAGGTGGATGATCAGCCACAGGCAGGATTAAGGCGAGTTGAGGGAGAAGATCAGCCACAGGCTGGATTAAGGTGGTGTTGAGGTGGATGATCAGCCACAGGCTGGATTAAGGTGGAGTTGAGGTGGAAGTTCAGCCACGGGCTGGATTAAGGTGGAGTTGAGGGGGATGATCAGCCACAGGTTGGATTAAGGTGGAGTTGAGGTAGAATTTCAGCCACAGGCTGGATTAATGTGGAGTTGAGGTGGATGATCAGCCACAGGCTGGATTAAGTTGGAGTTGAGTGAGATGATCATCCACAGTGTGGATTAAGGTGGAGTTGAGGGAGATGATCATCCACAGGCTGGATTAAGGTGGAGTTGAGGGAGATGATCAGCCACAGGCTGGATTAAGGTGGAGTTGATGTGGATGATCAGCCACAGGCTGGAGTTAGGTGGAGTTGAGGTGGATGATTAGCCACAGGCTAGATCAAGGTGGACTTGAGGTGGATGATCAGCCACAGGCTGGATTAGGGTGGAGTTGAGTTGGATGATCAGCCACAGTCTGGATTAAGGTGGAGTTGAGGTGGATGATCAGCCACAGTCTGGATTAAGGTGGAATTGAGGTGGATGATCAGCAACAGGCTGGATTAAGGTGGAGTTGAGGGAGAAGATCAGCCACAGGCTGGATTAAGGTGGAATTGAGGTGGATGATCAGCCACAGGCTGGATTTAAGGTGGAGTTGAGGGAGAAGATCAGCCACAGGCTGGATTAAGTTGGAGTTGAGGTGGATGATCAGCCAGAGGCTGGATTAAGTTGGAGTTGAGGTGGATGATCAGCAACAGGCTGGATTAAGGCGAGTTGAGGGAGAAGATCAGCCACAGGCTGGATTAAAATGGAGTTGAGGGTGAAGATCAGCCACAGGTTGGATTAGGGGGAGTTGAGGTGGATGATAAGCCAAAGGCTCGATTAAGTAGGAGTTGAGGGAGAAGATCAGCCACAGGCTGGATTAAAGTGGGGTTGAGGTGGATGATCAGCCACAGGCTGGATTAAGGTGGAGTTGATGTGGATGATCAGCCAGAGGCTGGATTAAGGTGGAGTTGAGGGACAAGATCAGCCACAGGCTGGATTAAGGTGGAGTTGAGGGAGAAGATCAGCCACAGGCTGGATTAAGGTGGAGTTGAGGGAGAAGATCAAGCCACAGGCTGGATTAAGGTGGAGTTGAGGTGGATGTTCAGCCACCGGCTGGATTAAGGTGGAGTTGAGGGAGAAGATCAGCCACAGGCTGGATTAAGGTGGAGTTGAGGGAGAAGATCAGCTACAGGCTGGATTAAAGTGGAGCTGAAGTGGATGATCAGCCACAGGCTGGATTAGGGTGGAGTTGAGTTGGATGATCAGCCACAGTCTGGATTAAGGTGGAGTTGAGGTGGATGATCAGCCACAGTCTGGATTAAGGTGGAGTTGAGGTGTATGATCAGCCACAGGCTGGATTAAGGAGGAGTTGAGGTGGATGATCAGCCACAGGCTGGATTACGGTGGATGTAAGGTGGATGATCAGCCACAGGCTGTATTAAGATGGAGTTGAGGTGGATGAGCAGCCACAGGCTGGATTAAGGTGGAGTTGAGGCAGAAGATCAGACACAGGCGGAATTAAGGTGGAGTTGATGTGGATTATCAGCCACAGGCTGGATTAAGGTGGAGTTGAGGTGGATGATCAGCCAAGGGCTGGATTAAGGTGGAGTTGAGGTGGATGATCAGTCAGAGGCTGGATTAAGGTGGAGTTGAGGGAGAAGATCAGCCACAGGCTGGATTAAGGTGGAGTTGAGGTGAATGATCAGCCACGGGCTGGATTAAGGTTGAGTTGATGTGGATGATCAGCCACAGGCTGGATTAAGGTGGAGTTGAGGGAGAAGATCAGCCATAGGCTGGATTAAGGTGGAGTTGAAGTGTATGATCCGCCACAGGATGGATTAAGGTGGAGTTGAGGTGGATGATTAGCCACAGGTTGGATTAAGGTGGAGTAGAGGTTGATGATCAGCCACAGGCTTGGTTAAGGTGGAGTTGAGGTGGATGATCAGCCACAGGCTGGATTACAGTGGAGTTGAGGTGGATGATCAGCCACAGGCTGGATGAAGTTTGAGTTGAGGGAGAAGATCAGCCACAGGCTGGATTAATGTGGAGTTGAGGTGGATGATCAGCCACAGGCTGGATTAAGTTGGGGTTGAGGTCGAAGATCAGCCACAGGCTGGATTAAGGTGGAGTTGAGGTGGATGATCAACCACAGGCTGAATTAAGGTGGAGTTGAGGTGGATGATCAGCCACAGGCTGGATTAAGGTGTAGTTTAGGGTGAAGATCAGCCACAGGCTGGATCAAGGTGGAGTTGAGGGAAAAGATCAGCCACAGGCTGGATTAAGTTGGAGTTGAGTTGGATGATCATCCACAGGCTGGATTAAGGTTGAGTTGAGGTGGTTGATCAGCCACAGGCTGGATTAACGAGGAGTTGAGGTGGATGATCAGCCACAGGCTGGAATAATGTGGAGTTGAGGGAGAAGATCAGCCACAGGCTGGATTAAGGTGGAGTTGAGGGAGAAGCTCAGCCACAGGGTGGATTAAGGTGGAGTTGAGGTGGATGATCAGGCACAGGCTGGATTAAGGTGGAGTTGAGGGAGAAGATCAGCCACAGGCTGGATTAAGGTGGAGTTGAGGTGGATGATCAGCCACAGGCTGGATTAAGTTGGAGTTGAGGTGGATGATCAGCCACAGGCTGGAATACAGTGGAGTTGAGGTGGATGATCAGCTAGAGGCTGGATGAAGCTGGAGTTGAGGGAGAAGATCAGCCACAGGCTGGATTAAGTTGGAGTCGAGGGAGAAGATCAGCCACAGGCTGGATTAAGGCGGAGTTGTGGGAGATGTTCTGCCACAGGTTGGATTCAGGTGGAGTTGAGGTGGATGATCAGCCGCAGGCTGGATTAAGGTGGTGTTGAGGTGGATGATTAGCCACAGGCTGGATTAAGGTGGAGTTGAGGTGTATGATCCGCCACAGGCTGGATTAAGGTTGAGTTGAGGTGGATGATTAGCCACAGGCTGGATTAAGATGGAGTTGAGGGAGAAGATGAGCCACAAGCTGGATGAAATTGGAGTTGAGGTGGATGATCAGCCACAGGCTGGATTAAGGTGGAGTTGAGGTGGATGATCAGTCATAGGCTGGATTAAGCTGGAGTTGATGTGGATGATCAGTCACACGCTGGATTAACGTGGAGTTGATGTGGATTATCAGCAACAGGCTGGATTAAGGTGGAGTTGAGCTGGATGATCAACCACATTCTGGATTAAGGTGGAGTTGAGGTGGAAGATCAGTCACCGGCTGGATTAAGGTGGAGTTGAGGGAGAAGATCAGCCACAGGCTGGATTAAGGTGGAGTTGAGGTGAATGATCAGCCACGGGCTGGATTAAGGTGGAGTTGATGTGGATGATCATTCACAGGCTGGATTAAGGTGGAGTTGAGGGAGAAGATCAGCCATAGGCTGGATTAAGGTGGAGTTGAGGTGGATGATCCGCCACAGGCTGGATTAAGGTGGAGTTGAGGTGGATGATCAGCCACAGGCTGGATTAAGGTGGAGTTGAGGTGGATGAACAGCCACAGGCAGGATTACAGTGGAGTTGAGGTGGAATATCAGCCACAGGCTGGATGAAGGTGGAGTTGAGGGAGAAGATCAGCCACAGGCTGGATTAAGGTGGAGTTGAGGAGGAAGATCAGCCACAGGCTGGATTAAGGTGGAGTTGAGGTGGATGATCAACCACAGGCTGGATTAAGGTGGAGTTTAGGGTGAAGATCAGCCACAGGCTGAATTAAGGTGGAGTTGAGGTGGATGATCAGCCCCAGGCTGGATTAAGTTGGAGTTGAGGTGGATGATCAGCCACAGGCAGGATTAAGGTGGAGTTGAGGTGGATGATCAGTCATAGGCTGGATTAAGCTGGAGTTGATATGGATGATCAGTCACACGCTGGATTAAGGTGGAGTTGAGGTGGATGATCAGCCACAGGCTGGATTAAGGAGGAGTTGAGGTGGATGATCAGCCACAGGCTGGATTAAGGAGGAGTTGAGGTGGATGATCAGCCACAGGCTGGATTAAGGTGCAGTTGAGGGAGAAGATCAGCCACAGGCTGGATGAAGGTGGAGTTGAGGTGGATGATCAGCCACAGCTGGATTAAGGAGGAGTTGAGGTGGATGATCAGCCACAGGCTGGATTAAGGAGGAGTTGAGCTGGATGATCAGCCACAGGCTGGATTATTGTGGAGTTGAGGGAGACGACCAGCCACAGGTTGGATTAAGGTGGAGTTGAGGGAGAAGATCAGCCACAGGCTGGATTAAGGTGGAGTTGAGGGAAAGGATCAGCCACAGGCTGGATTAATGTGGAGTTGAGGTGGATGATCAGCCACAGGCTGGATTAAGTTGGGGTTGAGGTCGAAGATCAGCCACAGGCTGGATTAATGTGGAGTTGAGGTGGATGATCAACCACAGGCTGAATTAAGGTGGAGTTGAGGTGGATGATCAGCCACAGGCTGGATTAAGGTGGAGTTTAGGGTGAAGATCAGCCACAGGCTGGATTAAGGTGGAGTTGAGGGAAAAGATCAGCCACAGGCAGGATTAAGGTGGAGTTGAGGTGGATGATTAGCCACAGGTTGGATTAAGGTGGAGTAGAGGCTAATGATCAGCCACAGGCTTGGTTAAGGTGGAGTTGAGGTGGATGATCAGCCACAGGCTGGATTACAGTGGAGTTGAGGTGGATGATCAGCCACAGGCTGGATGAAGGTTGAGTTGAGGGAGAGGATCAGCCACAGGCTGGATTAATGTGGAGTTGAGGTGGATGATCAGCCACAGGCTGGATTAAGTTGGGGTTGAGGTCGAAGATCAGCCACAGGCTGGATTAAGGTGGAGTTGAGGGAGAAGATCAGCCACAGGCTGGATTAAGGTGGAGTTGAGGTGGATGATCAACCACAGGCTGAATTAAGGTGGAGTTGAGGTGGATGATCAGCCACACGCTGGATTAAGTTGGAGTTTAGGGTGAAGATCAGCCACAGGCTGGATTAAGGTGGAGTTGAGGGAAAAGATCAGCCACAGGCTGGATTAAGTTGGAGTTGAGGTGGATGATTAGCCACAGGCTGGATTGAGGTTGAGTTGAGGTGGTTGATCAGCCACAGGCTGGATTAAGGAGGAGTTGAGGTGGATGATCAGCCACAGGCTGGAATAATGTGGATTTGAGGGAGAAGATCAGCCACAGGCTGGATTAAGGTGGAGTTGAGGGAGAAGTTCAGCCACAGGGTGGATTAAGGTGGAGTTGAGGTGGATGATCAGCCACAGGCTGGATTAAGGTGGAGTTGAGGGAGAAGATCAGCCACAGGCTGGATTAAGGTGGAGTTGAGGTGGATGATCAGCCACAGGCTGGATTAAGTTGGAGTTGAGGTGGATGATCAGCCAGAGGCTAGGTGAAGGTGGAGTTGAGGGAGAAGATCAGCCACAGGCTGGATTAAGTTGAAGTCGAGGGAGAAGATCAGCCACAGGCTGGATTAAGGCGGAGTTGAGGGAGATGATCAGCCACAGGTTGGATTCAGGTGGAGTTGAGGTGGATGATCAGCCACAGGCTGGATTAAGGTGGTGTTGAGGTGGATGATTAGCCACAGGCTGGATTAAGGTGGAGTTGAGGTGTATGATCCGCCACAGGCTGGATTAAGGTGGAGTTGAGGTGGATCATTAGCCACAGGCTGGATTGAGATGGAGTTGAGGGAGAAGATGAGCCACAAGCTGGATGAAATTGGAGTTGAGTTGGATGATCAGCCACAGGCTGGATTAAGTTGGAGTTGAGGTGGATGATCAGTCATAGGCTCGATTAAGCTGGAGTTGATGTGGATGATCAGTCATACGCTGGATTAACGTGGAGTTGATGTGGATTATCAGCAACAGGCTGGATTAAGGTCGAGTTGAGGTGGATGATCAGCCACAGTCTGGATTAAGGTGGAGTTGCGGTGGAAGAACATTCACAGGCTGGATTAAGGTGGAGTTGAGGGAGAAGATCAGCCACAGGCTGGATTAAGGTGGAGTTGAGGTGAATGATCAGCCACGGGCTGGATTAAGGTGGAGTTGATGTGGATGATCATTCACAGGCTGGATTAAGGTGGAGTTGAGGGAGAAGATCAGCCATAGGCTGGATTAAGGTGGAGTTGAGGTGGATGATCTGCCACAGGCTGGATTAAGGTGGAGTTGAGGTGGATGAACAGCCACAGGCTGGATTAAGGTGGAGTTGAGGTGAATGATCAGCCACGGGCTGGATTAAGGTGGAGTTGATGTGGATGATCATTCACAGGCTGGATTAAGGTGGAGTTGAGGGAGAAGATCAGCCATAGGCTGGATTAAGGTGGAGTTGAGGTTGGTGATCCGCCACAGGCTGGATTAAGGTGGAGTTGAGGTGGATGAACAGCCACAGGCTGGATTACAGTGGAGTTGAGGTGGAATATCAGCCACAGGCTGGATGAAGGTGGAGTTGAGGGAGAAGATCAGCCACAGGCTGGATTAAGGTGGAGTTGAGGTGGATGATCAGCCACAGGCTGGATTAAGGTGGAGTTGAGGTGGATGATCAGTCACAGGCTGGATTAAGGTGGAGTTGAAGTGGATGATCAGCCAGAGGCGGGATTAAGGTGGAGTTTAAGGTGAAGATCAGCCACAGGCTGGATTAAGGTGGAGTTGAGGTGGATGATCAGCCCCAGGCTGGATTAAGTTGGAGTTGAGGTGTATGATCATCCACAGGCTGGATTAAGGTGGAGTTGAGGTGGATGATCAGCCACAGGCAGGATTAAGGTGGAGTTGATATGGATGATCAGTCACACGCTGGATTAAGGTGGAGTTGAGGGAGAAGATCAGCCACAGGCTGGATTAAGGTGGAGTCGAGGGAGAAGATCAGCCACAGGCTGGATTAAGGTGGAGTTGAGGTGGAAGATCAGCCACAGGCTGGATTAAGGAGGAGTTGAGGTGGATGATCAGCCACAGGCTGGATTAAGGAGGAGTTGAGCTGGATGATCAGCCACAGGCTGGATTATTGTGGAGTTGAGGTAGACGACCAGCCACAGGTTGGATTAAGGTGGAGTTGAGGGAGAAGATCAGCCACAGGCTGGATTAAGGTGGAGTAGAGGTGGATGATCAGCCATAGGCTGGATTAAGTTGGAGTTGAGGTGGATGATCAGCCACAGGTTGGATTACAGTGGAGCTGAGGTGGATGATCAGCCACAGGCTGGATGAAGGTGGAGTTGAGGGAGAAGATCAGCCACAGGCTGGATTAAGGTGGAGGCGAGGGAGAAGATCAGCCACAGTTTGGATTAAGGCGGAGTTGAGGGAGCTGATCAGCCACACGTTGGATTCAGGTGGAGTTGAGGTGGATGATCAGCCACAGGCTGGATTAAGGTGGTGTTGAGGTGGATGATTACCCACAGGCTTGATTAAGGTGGAGTTGAGGTGTATGATCCGCCACAGGCTGGATTAAGGTGGAGTTGAGGTGGATGAATAGCCACAGGCTGGATTAAGATGAAGTTGAGGGAGAAGATCAGCCACAGGCTGGATTAAGGTGGAGTTGAGGTGGATGATCAGCCACAGGCTGGATTAAGGTAGTGTTGAGGTGGATGATCAGCCACAGGCTGGATTAAGGTGGAGTTGAGGTGGAAGATCAGCCAAGGGCTGGATTAAGGTGGAGTTGAGGGAGAAATCAGCCACAGGCTGGATTAAGGTGGAGTTGATGTGGATGATCAGCCACAGGCTGGATTAAGTTGGAGTTGAGGTGGATGATCAGCCACAGGCTGGAATAGTTTGGAGTTGAGGGTGAAGATCAGCCACAGGCTGGATTAAGGTGGTGTTGAGGTGGATGATCAGCCACAGGCTGGATTATAGTGGAGTTGAGGTGGATGATCAGCCACAGGCTGGTTAGAGATGGAGTTGAGGGAGAATTTCAGCCAGAGGCTGGATTAAGGTGAAGTGGAGGTGGAATATCAGCCACAGGCTGGATAAAGGAGGAGGTGAGGTGGATGATCAGCCATAGGCTGGATTAGGGTGGAGTTGAGGGAGAAGATCAGCCACAGGCTGGATTAAGGTGGAGTTGAGGTGGATGATCAGCCACAGGCTGGATTAGCTGGAGTTGATGTGGATGATCAGCCAAACGCTGGATTAAGGTGGAGTTGATGTGGATGATCAGCCACAGTCTGGATTAAGGAGGAGTTGAGGTTGAAGATCAGCCACAGGCTGGATTAATGTGGAGTTGAGGTGGATGATCAGCCAAGGGCTGGATTAAGGTGGAGTTGAGGTGGATGATCAGTCACAGGCTTGATAAAGGTGGAGTGGAGGGAGAAGATCTGCCACAGGCTGGATTAACGTGGAGTTGAGGTGGATGATCAGCCACAGGCTGGATGATGTTGGAGTTGAGGTAGATGATCAGCCATAGGCTGGATTAAGGTGTAGTTGAGGTGGATGATCAGCCACAGGCTGGATTAAGGTGGAGTTGAGGTGGATGATCAGCCCCAGGCTGGTTTAAGGAGGAGTTGAGGGAGAATTACAGCCACAGGCTGGATTAAGGTGAAGTGGAGGTGGAATATCAGCCACAGGCTGGATTAAGGAGGAGTTGAGGTGGATGATCAGCCATAGGCTGGATTAAGGTGGAGTTGAGGTGGATGATCAGTCATAGGCTTTATTAAGCTGGAGTTGATGTGGATGATCAGCCACAGGTTGGATTAAGGTGGAGTTGAGGTGGATGATCAGCCACTGGCTGGATTAGGGTGGAGTTGAGTTGGATGATCAGCCACAGTCTGGATTAAGGTGGAGTTGAGGTGGATGATCAGCAACAGGCTGGACTAAGTTGGAGTTGAGGTGGATGTTCAGCCACAGGTTGGATTAATGTGGAGTTGAGGGAGAAGATCAGCCACAGGCTGGATTAAGGTGGAGTTGAGGTGGATGATCAGCCACAGGATGGATTAAGTTGGAGTGGAGGGAGAAGATCAGCCACATGCTGGATTAAGTTGGAGTTAAGTTGGATGATAAGTCACAGGCTGGATTAACGTGGAGTTGAGGGAGAAGATCAGCCACAGGCAGGATTAAGGTGGTGTTGATTTGGATGATCAGTCAGAGGCTGGATTAAGTTGGAGTTGAGGTGGATGATCAGCCACAGGCTGGATTAATGGGGAGTTGAGGGAGAAGATCAGCCACAGGCTGCATTAAAGTGGGGTTGAGGTGGATGATCAGCCACAGGCTGGATTAAGGGGGAGTTGAGGGAGAAGATCAGCCACAGGCTGGATTAAGGAGGAGTTGAGGTGGATGATCAGCCACAGGTTGGATTAGGGTGGAGTTGAGGTGGATGATCAACCACAGTCTGGATTAAGGTGGAGTTGAGGTGGAGGATCAGCCACAGGCTGGATTAAGGTGGAGTGGAGGTGGATGTTCAGCCACAGGCTGGATTAAGGTGGAGTTGAGGGAGAAGACCAGCCACAGGCTGGATTAAGGTGGAGTTGAGGTGGATGATCAGCCACAGGCTGGATTAAGGTGGAGTTGATGTGGATGATCATTCACAGGCTGGATTACGGTGGAGTTGAGGTGGATGATCAGCCACAGGCGGGATTAAGTTGGATTTGAGGGAGAAGCTCAGCCAGAGGCTGGATTAAGGAGGAGTTGAGGTGGATGATCAGCCACAGGCTGGATTACTGTGGAGGTGAGGTGGATGATCAGCCACAGGCTGGATTAAGATGGAGTGGAGGTGGATGATCAGCCACAGGCTGGAGTAAGGTGGAGTTGAGGGAGAAGATCAGTCACAGGCTGGATTAAGGTGGAGTTGAGGGAGAAGATCAGCCACAGGCTGGATTAAGGTGGAGTTGCGGTGGATGATCAGCCATAAATTGGATTAAGGTGGAGTAGAGGTGGATGATCAGCCACAGGCTGGATTAAGTTGGAGTTGAAGTGGATGATCAGCCACCGGCTGGATTACAGTGGAGTTGAGGTGGATGATCAGCCAGAAGCTGGATGAAAGTGGAGTTGAGGTGGATGATCAGCCACAGGCTGGACTAAGGTGGAGTTGAGGGGGAAGATCAGCCACAGGCTGGATTAAGGTGGAGTTGAGGTGGATGATCAGCCACAGGCTGGATTAAGGTGGAGTTGAGGTGGATGATCAGCCACAGGCTGGTTTAAGGTGGAGATGAGGGTCAATTTTAGCCACAGGCTGGATTAAGGTGAAGTGGAGTTGGAATATCAGCCACAGGCTGGATAAAGGAGGAGGTGAGGTGGATGATCAGTCATAGGCTGGTTTAACCTGGAGTTGATGTGGATGATCAGCCACAGGCTGGATTAAGATGGAGTTGAGGTGGATGATCAGTCATAGGCTGGTTTAAGCTGGAGTTGAGGTGGATGATCAGCCACAGGCTGGATTAAGGTGGAGTTGAGGGAGAAGATCAGCCACACACTGGATTAACGTGGAGTTGATGTGGATTATCAGCAACAGGCTGGATTAAGGTGGAGTTGAGGTGTATGATCAGCCACAGTCTGGATTAAGGAGGAGTTGAGGTGGAAGATCAGCCACAGGCTGGATTAATGTGGAGTTGAGGTGGATGATCAGCCACAGGCTGGATTAAGGTGGAGTTGAGGTGGATGATCAGCCACAGGCTGGATTAAGGTGGAGTTGAGGGAGAAGATCAGCCACACGCTGGATTAACGTGGAGTTGATGTGGATTATCAGCAACAGGCTGGATTAAGGTGGAGTTGAGGTGGATGATCAGCCACAGTCTGGATTAAGGAGGAGTTGAGGTGGAAGATCAGCCACAGGCTGGATTAATGTGGAGTTGAGGTGGATGATCAGCCACAGGCTGGATTAAGGTGGAGTTGAGGTGGATGATCAGTCACAGGCTGGATTAAGGTGGAGTTGAGGGAGAAGATCAGCCGCAGGCTGGATTAAGGTGGAGTTGAGGTGGATGATCAGCCACAGGCTGGATGAAGGTGGAGTTGAGGTGGAAGATCAGCCAAGGGCTGGATTAAGGTGGAGTTGAGGGAGAAATCAGCCACAGGCTGGATTAAGGTGGAGTTGAGGTGGATGATCAGCCACAGGCTGGATTAAGTTGGAGTTGAGGTGGATGATCAGCCACAGGCTGGAATAGTTTGGAGTTGAGGGTGAAGATCAGCCGCAGGCTGGATTAAGGTGGTGTTGAGGTGGATGATCAGCCACAGGCTGGATTATGGTGGAGTTGAGGTGGATGATCAGCCACAGGCTGGTTAGAGATGGAGTTGAGGGAGAATTTCAGCCAGAGGCTGGATTAAGGTGAAGTGGAGGTGGAATATCAGCCACAGGCTGGATAAAGGAGGAGGTGAGGTGGATGATCAGCCATAGGCTGGATTAGGGTGGAGTGGAGGTGTATGATCAGCCACAGGCTGGATTAAGGTGGAGTTGAGGGAGAAGATCAGCCACAGGCTGGATTAAGGTGGAGTTGAGGTGGATGATCAGCCACAGGCTGGATTAGCTGGAGTTGATGTGGATGATCAGCCAAACGCTGGATTAAGGTGGAGTTGATGTGGATGATCAGCCACAGTCTGGATTAAGGAGGAGTTGAGGTTGAAGATCAGCCACAGGCTGGATTAATGTGGAGTTGAGGTGGATGATCAGCCAAGGGCTGGATTAAGGTGGAGTTGAGGTGGATGATCAGTCACAGGCTTGATAAAGGTGGAGTGGAGGGAGAAGATCTGCCACAGGCTGGATTAACGTGGAGTTGAGGTGGATGATCAGCCACAGGCTGGATGATGTTGGAGTTGAGGTAGATGATCAGCCATAGGCTGGATTAAGGTGTAGTTGAGGTGGATGATCAGCCACAGGCTGGATTAAGGTGGAGTTGAGGTGGATGATCAGCCCCAGGCTGGTTTAAGGAGGAGTTGAGGGAGAATTACAGCCACAGGCTGGATTAAGGTGAAGTGGAGGTGGAATATCAGCCACAGGCTGGATTAAGGAGGAGTTGAGGTGGATGATCAGCCATAGGCTGGATTAAGGTGGAGTTGAGGTGGATGATCAGTCATAGGCTTTATTAAGCTGGAGTTGATGTGGATGATCAGCCACAGGCTGGATTAAGGTGGAGTTGAGGTGGATGATCAGCCACTGGCTGGATTAGGGTGGAGTTGAGTTGGATGATCAGCCACAGTCTGGATTAAGGTGGAGTTGAGGTGGATGATCAGCAACAGGCTGGACTAAGTTGGAGTTGAGGTGGATGTTCAGCCACAGGTTGGATTAATGTGGAGTTGAGGGAGAAGATCAGCCACAGGCTGGATTAAGGTGGAGTTGAGGTGGATGATCAGCCACAGGCTGGATTAAGTTGGAGTGGAGGGAGAAGATCAGCCACATGCTGGATTAAGTTGGAGTTAAGTTGGATGATAAGTCACAGGCTGGATTAACGTGGAGTTGAGGGAGAAGATCAGCCACAGGCAGGATTAAGGTGGTGTTGATTTGGATGATCAGTCAGAGGCTGGATTAAGTTGGAGTTGAGGTGGATGATCAGCCACAGGCTGGATTAAGTAGGAGTTGAGGGAGAAGATCAGCCACAGGCTGCATTAAAGTGAGGTTGAGGTGGATGATCAGCCACAGGCTGGATTAAGGGGGAGTTGAGGGAGAAGATCAGCCACAGGCTGGATTAAGGAGGAGTTGAGGTGGATGATCAGCCACAGGTTGGATTAAGGTGGAGTTGAGGTGGATGATCAACCACAGTCTGGATTAAGGTGGAGTTGAGGTGGAGGATCAGCCACAGGCTGGATTAAGGTGGAGTGGAGGTGGATGTTCAGCCACAGGCTGGATTAAGGTGGAGTTGAGGGAGAAGACCAGCCACAGGCTGGATTAAGGTGGAGTTGAGGTGGATGATCAGCCACAGGCTGGATTAAGGTGGAGTTGATGTGGATGATCATTCACAGGCTGGATTACGGTGGAGTTGAGGTGGATGATCAGCCACAGGCGGGATTAAGTTGGATTTGAGGGAGAAGCTCAGCCAGAGGCTGGATTAAGGAGGAGTTGAGGTGGATGATCAGCCACAGGCTGGATTACGGTGGAGGTGAGGTGGATGATCAGGCACAGGCTGGATTAAGGAGGAGTTGAGCTGGATGATCAGCCACAGGCTGGATTATTGTGGAGTTGAGGGAGACGACCAGCCACAGGCTGGATTAAGGTGGAGTTGAGGTGGATGATCAGCCACAGGCTGGATTAAGGAGGAGTTGAGGTGGATGATCAGCCACAGGCTGGATTAAGGAGGAGTTGAGGTGGATGATCAGCCACAGGCTGGATTAAGGTGCAGTTGAGGGAGAAGATCAGCCACAGGCTGGATGAAGGTGGAGTTGAGGTGGATGATCAGCCACAGCTGGATTAAGGAGGAGTTGAGGTGGATGATCAGCCACAGGCTGGATTAAGGAGGAGTTGAGCTGGATGATCAGCCACAGGCTGGATTATTGTGGAGTTGAGGGAGACGACCAGCCACAGGTTGGATTAAGGTGGAGTTGAGGGAGAAGATCAGCCACAGGCTGGATTAAGGTGGAGTTGAGGGAAAGGATCAGCCACAGGCTGGATTAATGTGGAGTTGAGGTGGATGATCAGCCACAGGCTGGATTAAGTTGGGGTTGAGGTCGAAGATCAGCCACAGGCTGGATTAAGGTGGAGTTGAGGTGGATGATCAACCACAGGCTGAATTAAGGTGGAGTTGAGGTGGATGATCAGCCACAGGCTGGATTAAGGTGGAGTTTAGGGTGAAGATCAGCCACAGGCTGGATTAAGGTGGAGTTGAGGGAAAAGATCAGCCACAGGCTGGATTAAGGTGGAGTTGAGGTGGATGATTAGCCACAGGTTGGATTAAGGTGGAGTAGAGGCTAATGATCAGCCACAGGCTTGGTTAAGGTGGAGTAGAGGTGGATGATCAGCCACAGGCTGGATTACAGTGGAGTTGAGGTGGATGATCAGCCACAGGCTGGATGAAGGTTGAGTTGAGGGAGAGGATCAGCCACAGGCTGGATTAATGTGGAGTTGAGGTGAATGATCAGCCACAGGCTGGATTAAGTTGGGGTTGAGGTCGAAGATCAGCCACAGGCTGGATTAAGGTGGAGTTGAGGGAGATGATCAGCCACAGGCTGGATTAAGGTGGAATTGAGGTGGATGATCAACCACAGGCTGAATTAAGGTGGAGTTGAGGTGGATGATCAGCCACACGCTGGATTAAGTTGGAGTTTAGGGTGAAGATCAGCCACAGGCTGGATTAAGGTGGAGTTGAGGGAAAAGATCAGCCACAGGTTGTATTAAGTTGGAGTTGAGGTGGATGATTAGCCACAGGCTGGATTGAGGTTGAGTTGAGGTGGTTGATCAGCCACAGGCTGGATTAAGGAGGAGTTGAGGTGGATGATCAGCCACAGGCTGGAATAATGTGGATTTGAGGGAGAAGATCAGCCACAGGCTGGATTAAGGTGGAGTTGAGGGAGAAGCTCAGCCACAGGGTGGATTAAGGTGGAGTTGAGGTGGATGATCAGCCACAGGCTGGATTAAGGTGGAGTTGAGGGAGAAGATCAGCCACAGGCTGGATTAAGGTGGAGTTGAGGTGGATGATCAGCCACAGGCTGGATTAAGTTGGAGTTGAGGTGGATGATCAGCCAGAGGCTAGGTGAAGGTGGAGTTGAGGGAGAAGATCAGCCACAGGCTGGATTAAGTTGAAGTCGAGGGAGAAGATCAGCCACAGGCTGGATTAAGGCGGAGTTGAGGGAGATGATCAGCCACAGGTTGGATTCAGGTGGAGTTGAGGTGGATGATCAGCCACAGGCTGGATTAAGGTGGTGTTGAGGTGGATGATTAGCCACAGGCTGGATTAAGGTGGAGTTGAGGTGTATGATCCGCCACAGGCTGGATTAAGGTGGAGTTGAGGTGGATCATTAGCCACAGGCTGGATTGAGATGGAGTTGAGGGAGAAGATGAGCCACAAGCTGGATGAAATTGGAGTTGAGGTGGATGATCAGCCACAGGCTGGATTAAGGTGGAGTTGAGGTGGATGATCAGTCATAGGCTCGATTAAGCTGGAGTTGATGTGGATGATCAGTCATACGCTGGATTAACGTGGAGTTGATGTGGATTATCAGCAACAGGCTGGATGAAGGTGGAGTTAAGGTGGATGATCAGCCACAGTCTGGATTAAGGTGGAGTTGCGGTGGAAGATCATTCACAGGCTGGATTAAGGTGGAGTTGAGGGAGAAGATCAGCCACAGGCTGGATTAAGGTGGAGTTGAGGTGAATGATCAGCCACGGGCTGGATTAAGGTGGAGTTGATGTGGATGATCATTCACAGGCTGGATTAAGGTGGAGTTGAGGGAGAAGATCAGCCATAGGCTGGATTAAGGTGGAGTTGAGGTGGATGATCCGCCACAGGCTGGATTAAGGTGGAGTTGAGGTGGATGAACAGCCACAGGCTGGATTACAGTGGAGTTGAGGTGGATGATCAGCCACAGGCTGGATTAAGGTGGAGTTGAGGGAGAAGATCAGCCACAGGCTGGATTATGGTGGAGTTGAGGTGGATGATCAGCCACAGGCTGGATTAAGTTGGAGTTAAGGTGGATGATCAGCCACTGGCTGGATTAAGGTGGAGTTGAGGGAGAAGATCAGCCACAGGCTGGATTAAGGTGGAGTTGAGGGAGAAGATCAGCCACAGGCTGGATTAAGGTGGAGTTGAGGTGGATGATCAGCCACAGGCAGGATTAAGGTGGAGTTGAGGGAGAAGATCAGCCACAGGCTGGATGAAGGTGGAGTTGAGGGAGAAGATCAGCCACAGGCTGGATTAAAGTGGAGTTGAGGTGGATGATCAGCCACAGGCTGGATTAAGGTGGAGTTGAGGTGGATGATCAGTCACAGGCTGGATTAAGGTGGAGTTGAAGTGGATGATCAGCCAGAGGCTGGATTAAGGTGGAGTTAAGGTGAAGATCAGCCACAGGCTGGATTAAGGTGGAGTTGAGGTGGATGATCAGCCCCAGGCTGGATTAAGTTGGAGTTGAGGTGTATGATCAGCCACAGGCTGGATTAAGGTGGAGTTGAGGTGGATGATCAGCCACAGGCAGGATTAAGGTGGAGTTGATATGGATGATCAGTCACACGCTGGATTAAGGTGGAGTTGAGGTGGAAGATCAGCCACAGGCTGGATTAAGGAGGAGTTGAGGTGGATGATCAGCCACAGGCTGGATTAAGGAGGAGTTGAGCTGGATGATCTGTCACAGGCTGGATTATTGTGGAGTTGAGGGAGACGACCAGCCACAGGTTGGATTAAGGTGGAGTTGAGGGAGAAGATCAGCCACAGGCTGGATTAAGGTGGAGTAGAGGTGGATGATCAGCCACAGGCTGGATTAAGTTGGAGTTGAGGTGGATGATCAGCCACAGGTTGGATTACAGTGGAGCTGAGGTGGATGATCAGCCACAGGCTGGATGAAGGTGGAGTTGAGGGAGAAGATCAGCCACAGGCTGGATTAAGGTGGAGGCGAGGGAGAAGATCAGCCACAGTTTGGATTAAGGCTGAGTTGAGGGAGCTGATCAGCCACACGTTGGATTCAGGTGGAGTTGAGGTGGATGATCAGCCACAGGCTGGATTAAGGTGGTGTTGAGGTGGATGATTACCCACAGGCTTGATTAAGGTGGAGTTGAGGTGTATGATCTGCCACAGGCTGGATTAAGGTGGAGTTGAGGTGGATAAATAGCCACAGGCTGGATTAAGATGGAGTTGAGGGAGAAGATCAGCCACAGGCTGGATTAAGGTGGAGTTGAGGTGGATGATCAGCCACAGGCTGGATTAAGGTAGTGTTGAGGTGGATGATCAGCCACAGGCTGGATTAAGGTGGAGTTGAGGTGGAAGATCAGCCAAGGGCTGGATTAAGGTGGAGTTGAGGGAGAAATCAGCCACAGGCTGGATTAAGGTGGAGTTGATGTGGATGATCAGCCACAGGCTGGATTAAGTTTGAGTTGATGTGGATGATCAGCCACAGGCTGGAATAGTTTGGAGTTGAGGGTGAAGATCAGCCACAGGCTGGATTAAGGTGGTGTTGAGGTGGATGATCAGCCACAGGCTGGATTATCGTGGAGTTGAGGTGGATGATCAGCCACAGGCTGGTTAGAGATGGAGTTGAGGGAGAATTTCAGCCAGAGGCTGGATTAAGGTGAAGTGGAGGTGGAATATCAGCCACAGGCTGGATAAAGGAGGAGGTGAGGTGGATGATCAGCCATAGGCTGGATTAGGGTGGAGTGGAGTTGTATGATCAGCCACAGGCTGGATTAAGGTGGAGTTGAGGGAGAAGATCAGCCACAGGCTGGATTAAGGTGGAGTTGAGGTGGATGATCAGCCACAGGCTGGATTAGCTGGAGTTGATGTGGATGATCAGCCAAACGCTGGATTAAGGTGGAGTTGATGTGGATGATCAGCCACAGTCTGGATTAAGGAGGAGTTGAGGTTGAAGATCAGCCACAGGCTGGATTAATGTGGAGTTGAGGTGGATGATCAGCCAAGGGCTGGATTAAGGTGGAGTTGAGGTGGATGATCAGTCACAGGCTTGATAAAGGTGGAGTGGAGGGAGAAGATCTGCCACAGGCTGGATTAACGTGGAGTTGAGGTGGATGATCAGCCACAGGCTGGATGATGTTGGAGTTGAGGTAGATGATCAGCCATAGGCTGGATTAAGGTGTAGTTGAGGTGGATGATCAGCCACAGGCTGGATTAAGGTGGAGTTGAGGTGGATGATCAGCCCCAGGCTGGTTTAAGGAGGAGTTGAGGGAGAATTACAGCCACAGGCTGGATTAAGGTGAAGTGGAGGTGGAATATCAGCCACAGGCTGGATTAAGGAGGAGTTGAGGTGGATGATCAGCCATAGGCTGGATTAAGGTGGAGTTGAGGTGGATGATCAGTCATAGGGTTTATTAAGCTGGAGTTGATGTGGATGATCAGCCACAGGCTGGATTAAGGTGGAGTTGAGGTGGATGATCAGCCACTGGCTGGATTAGGGTGGAGTTGAGTTGGATGATCAGCCACAGTCTGGATTAAGGTGGAGTTGAGGTGGATGATCAGCAACAGGCTGGATTAAGGTGGAGTTGAGGTGGATGTTCAGCCACAGGCTGGATTAAGGTGGAGTTGAGGTGAATGATCAGCCACAGGCTGGATTAAGGTGGAGTTGAGGTGGAAGATCAGCCAAGGGCTGGATTAAGGTGGAGTTGAGGGAGAAATCAGCCACAGGCTGGATTAAGGTGGAGTTGAGGTGGATGATCAGCCACAGGCTGGATTAAGTTGGAGTTGAGGTCGATGATCAGCCACAGGCTGGAATAGTTTGGAGTTGAGGGTGAAGATCAGCCACAGGCTGGATTAAGGTTGTGTTGAGGTGGATGATCAGCCACAGGCTGGATTATGGTGGAGTTGAGGTGGATGATCAGCCACAGGCTGGTTAGAGATGGAGTTGAGGGAGAATTTCAGCCAGAGGCTGGATTAAGGTGAAGTGGAGGTGGAATATTAGCCACAGGCTGGATAAAGGAGGAGGTGAGGTGGATGATCAGCCATAGGCTGGATTAGGGTGGAGTGGAGGTGTATGATCAGCCACAGGCTGGATTAAGGTGGAGTTGAGGGAGAAGATCAGCCACAGGCTGGATTAAGCTGGAGTTGAGGTGGATGATCAGCCACAGGCTGGATTAGCTGGAGTTGATGTGGATGATCAGCCAAACGCTGGATTAAGGTGGAGTTGATGTGGATGATCAGCCACAGTCTGGATTAAGGAGGAGTTGAGGTTGAAGATCAGCCACAGGCTGGATTAATGTGGAGTTGAGGTGGATGATCAGCCAAGGGCTGGATTAAGGTGGAGTTGAGGTGGATGATCAGTCACAGGCTTGATAAAGGTGGAGTGGAGGGAGAAGATCTGCCACAGGCTGGATTAACGTGGAGTTGAGGTGGATGATCAGCCACAGGCTGGATGATGTTGGAGTTGAGGTAGATGATCAGCCATAGGCTGGATTAAGGTGTAGTTGAGGTGGATGATCAGCCACAGGCTGGATTAAGGTGGAGTTGAGGTGGATGATCAGCCCCAGGCTGGTTTAAGGAGGAGTTGAGGGAGAATTACAGCCACAGGCTGGATTAAGGTGAAGTGGAGGTGGAATATCAGCCACAGGCTGGATTAAGGAGGAGTTGAGGTGGATGATCAGCCATAGGCTGGATTAAGGTGGAGTTGAGGTGGATGATCAGTCATAGGCTTTATTAAGCTGGAGTTGATGTGGATGATCAGCCACAGGCTGGATTAAGGTGGAGTTGAGGTGGATGATCAGCCACTGGCTGGATTAGGGTGGAGTTGAGTTGGATGATCAGCCACAGTCTGGATTAAGGTGGAGTTGAGGTGGATGATCAGCAACAGGCTGGACTAAGTTGGAGTTGAGGTGGATGTTCAGCCACAGGTTGGATTAATGTGGAGTTGAGGGAGAAGATCAGCCACAGGCTGGATTAAGGTGGAGTTGAGGTGGATGATCAGCCACAGGCTGGATTAAGTTGGAGTGGTGGGAGAAGATCAGCCACATGCTGGATTAAGTTGGAGTTAAGTTGGATGATAAGTCACAGGCTGGATTAACGTGGAGTTGAGGGAGAAGATCAGCCACAGGCAGGATTAAGGTGGTGTTGATTTGGATGATCAGTCAGAGGCTGGATTAAGTTGGAGTTGAGGTGGATGATCAGCCACAGGCTGGATTAAGTAGGAGTTGAGGGAGAAGATCAGCCACAGGCTGCATTAAGGTGGGGTTGAGGTGGATGATCAGCCACAGGCTGGATTAAGGGGGAGTTGAGGGAGAAGATCAGCCACAGGCTGGATTAAGGAGGAGTTGAGGTGGATGATCAGCCACAGGTTGGATTAAGGTGGAGTTGAGGTGGATGATCAACCACAGTCTGGATTAAGGTGGAGTTGAGGTGGAGGATCAGCCACAGGCTGGATTAAGGTGGAGTGGAGGTGGATGTTCAGCCACAGGCTGGATTAAGGTGGAGTTGAGGGAGAAGACCAGCCACAGGCTGGATTAAGGTGGAGTTGAGGTGGATGATCAGCCACAGTCTGGATTAAGGTGGAGTTGATGTGGATGATCATTCACAGGCTGGATTACGGTGGAGTTGAGGTGGATGATCAGCCACAGGCGGGATTAAGTTGGATTTGAGGGAGAAGCTCAGCCAGAGGCTGGATTAAGGAGGAGTTGAGGTGGATGATCAGCCACAGGCTGGATTACGTTGGAGGTGAGGTGGATGATCAGCCACAGGCTGGATTAAGATGGAGTGGAGGTGGATGATCAGCCACAGGCTGGAGTAAGGTGGAGTTGAGGGAGAAGATCAGTCACAGGCTGGATTAAGGTGGAGTTGAGGGAGAAGATCAGCCACAGGCTGGATTAAGGTGGAGTTGCGGTGGATGATCAGCCATAAATTGGATTAAGGTGGAGTAGAGGTGGATGATCAGCCACAGGCTGGATTAAGTTGGAGTTGAAGTGGATGATCAGCCACCGGCTGGATTACAGTGGAGTTGAGGTGGATGATCAGCCAGAAGCTGGATGAAAGTGGAGTTGAGGTGGATGATCAGCCACAGGCTGGACTAAGGTGGAGTTGAGGGGGAAGATCAGCCACAGGCTGGATTAAGGTGGAGTTGAGGTGGATGATCAGCCACAGGCTGGATTAAGGTGGAGTTGAGGTGGATGATCAGCCACAGGCTGGTTTAAGGTGGAGATGAGGGTCAATTTCAGCCACAGGCTGGATTAAGGTGAAGTGGAGTTGGAATATCAGCCACAGGCTGGATAAAGGAGGAGGTGAGGTGGATGATCAGTCATAGGCTGGTTTAAGCTGGAGTTGATGTGGATGATCAGCCACAGGCTGGATTAAGATGGAGTTGAGGTGGATGATCAGTCATAGGCTGGTTTAAGCTGGAGTTGAGGTGGATGATCAGCCACAGGCTGGATTAAGGTGGAGTTGAGGGAGAAGATCAGCCACACGCTGGATTAACGTGGAGTTGATGTGGATTATCAGCAACAGGCTGGATTAAGGTGGAGTTGAGGTGGATGATCAGCCACAGTCTGGATTAAGGAGGAGTTGAGGTGGAAGATCAGCCACAGGCTGGATTAATGTGGAGTTGAGGTGGATGACCAGCCACAGGCTGGATTAAGTTGGAGTTGAGGTGGATGATCAGTCACAGGCTGGATTAAGGTGGAGTTGAGGGAGAAGATCAGCCGCAGGCTGGATTTAGGTGGAGTTGAGGTGGATGATCAGCCACAGGCTGGATGAAGGTGGAGTTGAGATACATGATCAGCCATAGGCTGGATTAAGGTGTAGTTGAGGTGGATGATCACCCACAGGCTGGATTACGGTGGTGGTGAGGTGGATGATCAGCCACAGGCTGGATTAAGATGGAGTTGAGGTGGATGATCAGCCACAGGCTGGATTAAGGTGGAGTTGAGGTGGATGATCAGCCACAGGCTGGATTAAGGTGGAATTGAGGGAGAAGATCAGCCACAGGCTGGATTAAGGTGGAGTTGAGGGAGGAGATCAGCCACAGGCTGGATTAAGGTGGAGTTGAGGTGGATGATCAGCCACAGGCTGGATTAAGGTGGAGATGAGGGAGAAGATAAGGCACAGGCTGGATTAAGGTGGAGTTGAGGTGGAAGATCAGCCACAGACTGGATTAAGGTGGAGTTGAGGTGGCTGAACAGCCACAGGCTGGATTACAGTGGAGTTGAGGTGGATGATCAGCCACAGGCTGGATTAAGGTGGAGTTGAGGGAGAAGATCAGCCACAGGCTGGATTATGGTGGAGTTGAGGTGGATGATCAGCCACAGGCTGGATTAAGTTGGAGTTGAGGTGGATGATCAGCCACTGGCTGGATTAAGGTGGAGTTGAGGGAGAAGATCAGCCACAGGCTGGATTAAGGTGGAGTTGAGGGAGAAGATCAGCCACAGGCTGGATTAAGGAGGAGTTGAGGTGGATGATCAGCCACAGGCAGGATTAAGGT
This sequence comes from Isurus oxyrinchus, assembly GCA_026770705.1. Taxonomy (NCBI): domain Eukaryota; kingdom Metazoa; phylum Chordata; class Chondrichthyes; order Lamniformes; family Lamnidae; genus Isurus; species Isurus oxyrinchus. The sequence goes on from JANJGN010000198.1 coordinate 86,940, forward strand.
GGAGTTGAGGGAGAAGATCAGCCACAGGCTGGATGAATGTGGAGTTGAGGGAGAAGATCAGCCACAGGCTGGATTAAGGTGGAGTTGAGGTGGATGATCAACCACAGGCTGGATTAAGGTGGAGTTGAGGTGGATGATCAGTCACAGGCTGGATTAAGGTGGAGTTGAAGTGGATGATCAGCCAGAGGCTGGATTAAGGTGGAGTTAAGGTGAAGATCAGCCACAGGCTGGATTAAGGTGGAGTTGAGGTGGATGATCAGCCCCAGGCTGGATTAAGTTGGAGTTGAGGTGTATGATCAGCCACAGGCTGGATTAAGGTGGAGTTGAGGTGGATGATCAGCCACAGGCAGGATTAAGGTGGAGTTGATATGGATGATCAGTCACACGCTGGATTAAGGTGGAGTTGAGGTGGAAGATCAGCCACAGGCTGGATTAAGGAGGAGTTGAGGTGGATGATCAGCCACAGGCTGGATTAAGGAGGAGTTGAGCTGGATCATCTGTCACAGGCTGGATTATTGTGGAGTTGAGGGAGACGACCAGCCACAGGTTGGATTAAGGTGGAGTTGAGGGAGAAGATCAGCCACAGGCTGGATTAAGGTGGAGTAGAGGTGGATGATCAGCCACAGGCTGGATTAAGTTGGAGTTGAGGTGGATGATCAGCCACAGGTTGGATTACAGTGGAGCTGAGGTGGATGATCAGCCACAGGCTGGATGAAGGTGGAGTTGAGGGAGAAGATCAGCCACAGGCTGGATTAAGGTGGAGGCGAGGGAGAAGATCAGCCACAGTTTGGATTAAGGCGGAGTTGAGGGAGCTGATCAGCCACACGTTGGATTCAGGTGGAGTTGAGGTGGATGATCAGCCACAGGCTGGATTAAGGTGGTGTTGAGGTGGATGATTACCCACAGGCTTGATTAAGGTGGAGTTGAGGTGTATGATCTGCCACAGGCTGGATTAAGGTGGAGTTGAGGTGGATAAATAGCCACAGGCTGGATTAAGATGGAGTTGAGGGAGAAGATCAGCCACAGGCTGGATTAAGGTGGAGTTGAGGTGGATGATCAGCCACAGGCTGGATTAAGGTAGTGTTGAGGTGGATGATCAGCCACAGGCTGGATTAAGGTGGAGTTGAGGTGAATGATCAGCCAAGGGCTGGATTAAGGTGGAGTTGAGGGAGAAATCAGCCACAGGCTGGATTAAGGTGGAGTTGAGGTGGATGATCAGCCACAGGCTGGATTAAGTTTGAGTTGAGGTGGATGATCAGCCACAGGCTGGAATAGTTTGGAGTTGAGGGTGAAGATCAGCCACAGGCTGGATTAAGGTGGTGTTGAGGTGGATGATCAGCCACAGGCTGGATTATCGTGGAGTTGAGGTGGATGATCAGCCACAGGCTGGTTAGAGATGGAGTTGAGGGAGAATTTCAGCCAGAGGCTGGATTAAGGTGAAGTGGAGGTGGAATATCAGCCACAGGCTGGATAAAGGAGGAGGTGAGGTGGATGATCAGCCATAGGCTGGATTAGGGTGGAGTGGAGTTGTATGATCAGCCACAGGCTGGATTAAGGTGGAGTTGAGGGAGAAGATCAGCCACAGGCTGGATTAAGGTGGAGTTGAGGTGGATGATCAGCCACAGGCTGGATTAGCTGGAGTTGATGTGGATGATCAGCCAAACGCTGGATTAAGGTGGAGTTGATGTGGATGATCAGCCACAGTCTGGATTAAGGAGGAGTTGAGGTTGAAGATCAGCCACAGGCTGGATTAATGTGGAGTTGAGGTGGATGATCAGCCACAGGCTGGATTAAGGTGGAGTTGAGGTGGATGATCAGCCACAGGCTGGATTAAGGAGGAGTTGAGGAAGAATTACAGCCACAGGCTGGATTAAGGTGAAGTGGAGGTGGAATATCAGCCACAGGCTGGATTAAGGAGGAGTTGAGGTGGATGATCAGCCATAGGCTGGATTAAGGTGGAGTTGAGGTGGATGATCAGTCATAGGCTTTATTAAGCTGGAGTTGATGTGGATGATCAGCCACAGGCTGGATTAAGGTGGAGTTGAGGTGGATGATCAGCCACTGGCTGGATTAGGGTGGAGTTGAGTTGGATGATCAGCCACAGTCTGGATTAAGGTGGAGTTGAGGTGGATGATCAGCAACAGGCTGGACTAAGTTGGAGTTGAGGTGGATGTTCAGCCACAGGTTGGATTAATGTGGAGTTGAGGGAGAAGATCAGCCACAGGCTGGATTAAGGTGGAGTTGAGGTGGATGATCAGCCACAGGCTGGATTAAGTTGGAGTGGAGGGAGAAGATCAGCCACATGCTGGATTAAGTTGGAGTTAAGTTGGATGATAAGTCACAGGCTGGATTAACGTGGAGTTGAGGGAGAAGATCAGCCACAGGCAGGATTAAGGTGGTGTTGATTTGGATGATCAGTCAGAGGCTGGATTAAGTTGGAGTTGAGGTGGATGATCAGCCACAGGCTGGATTAAGTAGGAGTTGAGGGAGAAGATCAGCCACAGGCTGCATTAAAGTGGGGTTGAGGTGGATGATCAGCCACAGGCTGGATTAAGGGGGAGTTGAGGGAGAAGATCAGCCACAGGCTGGATTAAGGAGGAGTTGAGGTGGATGATCAGCCACAGGTTGGATTAGGGTGGAGTTGAGGTGGATGATCAACCACAGTCTGGATTAAGGTGGAGTTGAGGTGGAGGATCAGCCACAGGCTGGATTAAGGTGGAGTGGAGGTGGATGTTCAGCCACAGGCTGGATTAAGGTGGAGTTGAGGGAGAAGACCAGCCACAGGCTGGATTAAGGTGGAGTTGAGGTGGATGATCAGCCACAGGCTGGATTAAGGTGGAGTTGATGTGGATGATCATTCACAGGCTGGATTACGGTGGAGTTGAGGTGGATGATCAGCCACAGGCGGGATTAAGTTGGATTTGAGGGAGAAGCTCAGCCAGAGGCTGGATTAAGGAGGAGTTGAGGTGGATGATCAGCCACAGGCTGAATTACGGTGGAGGTGAGGTGGATGATCAGCCACAGGCTGGATTAAGATGGAGTGGAGGTGGATGATCAGCCACAGGCTGGAGTAAGGTGACGTTGAGGGAGAAGATCAGTCACAGGCTGGATTAAGGTGGAGTTGAGGGAGAAGATCAGCCACAGGCTGGATTAAGGTGGAGTTGCGGTGGATGATCAGCCATAAATTGGATTAAGGTGGAGTAGAGGTGGATGATCAGCCACAGGCTGGATTAAGGTGGAGTTGAGGGAGAAGATCAGCCACAGGCTGGATTAAGGTGGAGTTGAGGTGGATGATCAGCCACAGGCTTGATGAAGGTGGAGTTGAGGTGGATGATCAGCCACAGGCTAGACTAAGGTGGAGTTGAGGGGCAAGATCAGCCACAGGCTGGATTAAGGTGGAGTTGAGGTGGATGATCAGCCACAGGCTGGATTAAGGTGGAGTTGAGGTGGATGATCAGCCAAAGGCTGGTTTAAGGTGGAGATGAGGGTCAATTTCAGCCACAGGCTGGATTAAGGTGAAGTGGAGTTGGAATATCAGCCACAGGCTGGATAAAGGAGGAGGTGAGGTGGATGATCAGTCATAGGCTGGTTTAAGCTGGAGTTGATGTGGATGATCAGCCACAGGCTGGATTAAGATGGAGTTGAGGTGGATGATCAGTCATAGGCTGGTTTAAGCTGGAGTTGAGGTGGATGATCAGCCACAGGCTGGATTAAGGTGGAGTTGAGGGAGAAGATCAGCCACACGCTGGATTAACGTGGAGTTGATGTGGATTATCAGCAACAGGCTGGATTAAGGTGGAGTTGAGGTGGATGATCAGCCACAGTCTGGATTAAGGAGGAGTTGAGGTGGAAGATCAGCCACAGGCTGGATTAATGTGGAGTTGAGGTGGATGATCAGCCACAGGCTGGATTAAGTTGGAGTTGAGGTGGATGATCAGCCGCAGGCTGGATTAAGGTGGAGTTGAGGTGGATGATCAGCCACAGGCTGGATGAAGGTGGAGTTGAGATACATGATCAGCCACAGGCTGGATTAAGGTGTAGTTGAGGTGGATGATCAGCCACAGGCTGGATTACGGTGGTGGTGAGGTGGATGATCAGCCACAGGCTGGATTAAGATGGAGTTGAGGTGGATGATCAGCCACAGGCTGGATTAAGGTGGAGTTGAGGTGGATGATCAGCCACAGGCTGGATTAAGGTGGAATTGAGGGAGAAGATCAGCCACAGGCTGGATTAAGGTGGAGTTGAGGGAGGAGATCAGCCACAGGCTGGATTAAGGTGGAGTTGAGGTGGATGATCAGCCACAGGCTGGATTAAGGTGGAGATGAGGGAGAAGATCAGGCACAGGCTGGATTAAGGTGGAGTTGAGGTGGAAGATCAGCCACAGACTGGATTAAGGTGGAGTTGAGGGAGAGGATCAGCCACAGGCTGGATTAAGTTGGAGTTGAGGTGGATGATCAGCCACAGGTTGGATTAAGGTGGAGTTGAGGTGCATGATCAGCCACAGGCTGGATTAAGGTGGAGTTGATGTGGAGGATAAGCCACAGGCTGGATTAAGTTGGAGTTGAGGTGGAAGATTAGGCACAGGCTGGATTAAGGTGGAGTTGAGGTGGAGGATCAGCCACAGGCTGGATTAAGTTGGAGTTGAGGTTGATGATCAGCCACAGGCTGGATTAAGTTGGAGTGGAGGTGGATGATCAGCCACAGGCTGGATTAAGGTGGAGTTGAGGGAGAAGACCAGCCACAGGCTGGATTAAGGTGGAGTTGAGGTGGATGATCAGCCACAGGCTGGATTAATGTGGAGTTGAGGTGAATGATCAGCCACAGGCTGGATTACGGTGGAGTTGAGGTGGATGATCAGCCACAGGCGGGATTAAGATGGATTGGAGGGAGAGGATCAGCCAGAGGCTGGATAAAGGAGGAGTTGAGGTGGATGATCAGCCACAGGCTGGATTACGGTGGAGGTGAGGTGGATGATCAGCCACAGGCTGGATTAAGATGGAGTTGAGGTGGATGATCAGCCACAGGCTGGAGTAAGGTGGGGTTGAGGGAGAAGATCAGTCACAGGCTGGATTAAGGTGGAGTTGGGTGAGAAGATCAGCCACAGGCTGGATTAAGGTGGAGTTGAGGTGGATGATCAGCCATAGGTTGGATTATGGTGGAGTAGAGGTGGATGATCAGCCACAGGCTGGATTAAGTTGGAGTTGAGGTGGATGATCAGCCACAGGCTGGATTACAGTGGAGTTGAGGTGGATGATCAGCTACAGGCTGGATGAAGGTGGAGTTGTGGGAGAAGATCAGCCACAGGCTGGATTTAGGTGGAGTTGAGGTGGATGATCAGCCACAGGCTGGATGAAGGTGGAGTCGAGGGAGAAGATCAGCCACAGTCTGGATTAAGGCAGAGTTGAGGGAGATGATCAGCCACAGATTGGATTCAGGTGGAGTTGAGGTGGATGATCAGCCACAGGCTGGATTAAGGTGGTGTTGAGGTGGATGATTAGCCACAGGCTGGATTAAGGTGGAGTTGAGGTGTATGATCCGCCACAGGCTGGATTAAGATGGAGTTGAGGGAGAAAATCAGCCACAAGCTGGATGAAGTTCGAGTTGAGGTGGATGTTCAGCCACAGGCTGGATTAAGTTGGAGTTGAGGTGGATGATCAGCCACAGGCTGGATGAAGGTGGAGTTGTGGTCGATGATCAGCCACAGGCTGGATTAAGGTGTGGTTGAGGGAGAATTTCAGCCACAGGCTGGATTAAGGTGAAGTGGAGGTGGATGATCAGCCACAGGCTGGATTAAACTGGAGTTGATGTGGATGATCAGCCACAGGCTGGATTAAGGTGGAGTTGATGTGGATTATCACAACAGGCTGGATTAAGGTGGAGTTGAGGTGGATGATCAGCCACAGTCTGGATTAAGGAGGAGTTGAGGTGGAAGATCAGCCACAGGCTGGATTAATGTGGAGTTGAGGTGGATGATCAGCCAAGGGCTGGATTAAGGTGGAGTTGAGGTGGATGATCAGTCACAGGCTGGATTAAGCTGGAGTTGAGGGAGAAGATCAGCCGCAGGCTGGATTAAGGTGGAGTTGAGGTGGATGATCAGCCACAGGCTGGATGAAGGTGGAGTTGAGGTAGATGATCAGCCATAGGCTGGATTAAGGTGTAGTTGAGGTGGATGATCAGCCACAGGCTGGATTAAGGTGGAGTTGAGGTGGATGATCAGCCCCAGGCTGGTTTAAGGTGGAGTTGTGGGAGAATTTCAGCCACAGGCTGGATTAAGGTGAAGTGGAGGTGGAATATCAGCCACAGGCTGGAAAAAGGAGGAGTTGAGGTGGATGATCAGCCATAGGCTGGATTAAGGTGGAGTTGAGGTGGATGATCAGTCATAGGCTGGATTAAGCTGGAGTTGATGTGGATGATCAGCCACAGGCTGGATTAAGGTGGAGTTGATGTGGATTATCAGCAACAGGCTGGATTAAGGTGGAGTTGAGGTGGATGATCAGCCACAGTCTGGATTAAGGTGGAGTTGAGGTGGAAGTTCAGCTACAGCCTGGATTAATGTGGAGTTGAGGTGGATGATCAGCCAAGGGCTGGATTAAGGTGGAGTTGAGGGAGATGATCATCCACAGGCTGGATTAAGGTGGAGTTGAGGTGGATGATCATCCACGGGCTGGATTAAGGTGGAGTTGAGGGAGAAGATCGGCCACAGGCTGGATTAAGGTGGAGTTGAGGTGGATGATCAGTCAAAGGCTGGATTTAGGTGGAGTTGAGGAAGATGATCATCCACAGGCTAGATTAAGGTGGAGTTGAGGTGGATGATCAGCCACAGGCTGGATTAAGGTGGAGCTGAGGGTGAATATCAGCCACAGGCTGGATAAAGGAGGAGGTGAGGTTGATGATCAGCCATAGGCTGGATTAAGGTGGAGTTGAGGTGGATTATCAGCAACAGGCTGGATTAAGGTGGAGTTGAGGTGGATGATCAGCCACAGTCTGGATTAAGGACGAATTGAGGTGGAAGATCAGCCACAGGCTGGATTAATGTGGAGTTGAGGTGGATGATCAGCCAAGGGCTGGATTAAGGTGGAGTTGAGGTGGATGTTCAGCCACAGGCTGGATTAAGGTGGAGTTGAGGTGAATGATCAGCCACAGGCTGGATTAAGGTGGAGTTGAGGTGGAAGATCAGCCAAGGGCTGGATTAAGGTGGAGTTGAGGGAGAAATCAGCCACAGGCTGGATTAAGGTGGAGTTGAGGTGGATGATCAGCCACAGGCTGGATTAAGTTGGAGTTGAGGTGGATGATCAGCCACAGGCTGGAATAGTTTGGAGTTGAGGGTGAAGATCAGCCACAGGCTGGATTAAGGTGGTGTTGAGGTGGATGATCAGCCACAGGCTGGATTATCGTGGAGTTGAGGTGGATAATCAGCCACAGGCTGGTTAGAGATGGAGTTGAGGGAGAATTTCAGCCAGAGGCTGGATTAAGGTGAAGTGGAGGTGGAATATCAGCCACAGGCTGGATAAAGGAGGAGGTGAGGTGGATGATCAGCCATAGGCTGGATTAGGGTGGAGTGGAGGTGTATGATCAGCCACAGGCTGGATTAAGGTGGAGTTGAGGGAGAAGATCAGCCACAGGCTGGATTAAGGTGGAGTTGAGGTGGATGATCAGCCACAGGCTGGATTAGCTGGAGATGATGTGCATGATCAGCCAAACGCTGGATTAAGGTGGAGTTGATGTGGATGATCAGCCACAGTCTGGATTAAGGAGGAGTTGAGTTTGAAGATCAGCCACAGGCTGGATTAATGTGGAGTTGAGGTGGATGATCAGCCAAGGGCTGGATTAAGGTGGAGTTGAGGTGGATGATCAGTCACAGGCTTGATAAAGGTGGAGTGGAGGGAGAAGATCTGCCACAGGCTGGATTAACGTGGAGTTGAGGTGGATGATCAGCCACAGGCTGGATGATGTTGGAGTTGAGGTAGGTGATCAGCCATAGGCTGGATTAAGGTGTAGTTGAGGTGGATGATCAGCCACAGGCTGGATTAAGGTGGAGTTGAGGTGGATGATCAGCCCCAGGATGGTTTAAGGAGGAGTTGAGGGAGAATTACAGCCACAGGCTGGATTAAGGTGAAGTGGAGGTGGAATATCAGCCACTGGCTGGATTAAGGAGGAGTTGAGGTGGATGATCAGCCATAGGCTGGATTAAGGTGGAGTTGAGGTGGATGATCAGTCATAGGCTTTATTAAGCTGGAGTTGATGTGGATGATCAGCCACAGGCTGGATTAAGGTGGAGTTGAGGTGGATGATCAGCCACTGGCTGGATTAGGGTGGAGTTGAGTTGGATGATCAGCCACAGTCTGGATTAAGGTGGAGTTGAGGTGGATGATCAGCAACAGGCTGGACTAAGTTGGAGTTGAGGTGGATGTTCAGCCACAGGTTGGATTAATGTGGAGTTGAGGGAGAAGATCAGCCACAGGCTGGATTAAGGTGGAGTTGAGGTGGATGATCAGCCACAGGCTGGTTTAAGGTGGAGATGAGGGTCAATTTCAGCCACAGGCTGGATTAAGGTGAAGTGGAGTTGGAATATCAGCCACAGGCTGGATAAAGGAGGAGGTGAGGTGGATGATCAGTCATAGGCTGGTTTAAGCTGGAGTTGATGTGGATGATCAGCCACAGGCTGGATTAAGATGGAGTTGAGGTGGATGATCAGTCATAGGCTGGTTTAAGCTGGAGTTGAGGTGGATGATCAGCCACACGCTGGATTAAGGTGGAGTTGAGGGAGAAGATCAGCCACACGCTGGATTAACGTGGAGTTGATGTGGATTATCAGCAACAGGCTGGATTAAGGTGGAGTTGAGGTGGATGATCAGCCACAGTCTGGATTAAGGAGGAGTTGAGGTGGAAGATCAGCCACAGGCTGGATTAATGTGGAGTTGAGGTGGATGATCAGCCACAGGCTGGATTAAGTTGGAGTTGAGGTGGATGATCAGTCACAGGCTGGATTAAGGTGGAGTTGAGGGAGAAGATCAGCCGCAGGCAGGTTTAAGGTGGAGTTGAGGTGGATGATCAGCCACAGGCTGGATGAAGGTGGAGTTGAGATACATGATCAGCCACAGGCTGGATTAAGGTGTAGTTGAGGTGGATGATCAGCCACAGGCTGGATTACGGTGGTGGTGAGGTGGATGATCAGCCACAGGCTGGATTAAGATGGAGTTGAGGTGGATGATCAGCCACAGGCTGGATTAAGGTGGAGTTGAGGTGGATGATCAGCCACAGGCGGGATTAAGGTGGAATTGAGGGAGAAGATCAGCCACAGGCTGGATTAAGGTGGAGTTGAGGGAGGAGATCAGCCACAGGCTGGATTAAGGTGGAGTTGAGGTGGATGATCAGCCACAGGCTGGATTAAGGTGGAGATGAGGGAGAAGATCAGGCACAGGCTGGATTAAGGTGGAGTTGAGGTGGAAGATCAGCCACAGACTGGATTAAGGTGGAGTTGAGGGAGAGGATCAGCCACAGGCTGGATTAAGGTGGAGTTGAGGTGGATGATCAGCCACAGGTTGGATTAAGGTGGAGTTGAGGTGCATGATCAGCCACAGGCTGGATTAAGGTGGAGTTGATGTGGAGGATAAGCCACAGGCTGGATTAAGTTGGAGTTGAGGTGGAAGATTAGGCACAGGCTGGATTAAGGTGGAGTTGAGGTGGAGGATCAGCCACAGGCTGGATTAAGTTGGAGTTGAGGTTGATGATCAGCCACAGGCTGGATTAAGTTGGAGTGGAGGTGGATGATCAGCCACAGGCTGGATTAAGGTGGAGTTGAGGGAGAAGACCAGCCACAGGCTGGATTAAGGTGGAGTTGAGGTGGATGATCAGCCACAGGCTGGATTAATGTGGAGTTGAGGTGAATGATCAGCCACAGGCTGGATTACGGTGGAGTTGAGGTGGATGATCAGCCACAGGCGGGATTAAGATGGATTGGAGGGAGAGGATCAGCCAGAGGCTGGATAAAGGAGGAGTTGAGGTGGATGATCAGCCACAGGCTGGATTACGGTGGAGGTGAGGTGGATGATCAGCCACAGGCTGGATTAAGAAGGAGTTGAGGTGGATGATCAGCCACAGGCTGGAGTAAGGTGGGGTTGAGGGAGAAGATCAGTCACAGGCTGGATTAAGGTGGAGTTGGGTGAGAAGATCAGCCACAGGCTGGATTAAGGTGGAGTTGAGGTGGATGATCAGCCATAGGTTGGATTATGGTGGAGTAGAGGTGGATGATCAGCCACAGGCTGGATTAAGTTGGAGTTGAGGTGGATGATCAGCCACAGGCTGGATTACAGTGGAGTTGAGGTGGATGATCAGCTACAGGCTGGATGAAGGTGGAGTTGTGGGAGAAGATCAGCCACAGGCTGGATTTAGGTGGAGTTGAGGTGGATGATCAGCCACAGGCTGGATGAAGGTGGAGTCGAGGGAGAAGATCAGCCACAGTCTGGATTAAGGCAGAGTTGAGGGAGATGATCAGCCACAGATTGGATTCAGGTGGAGTTGAGGTGGATGATCAGCCACAGGCTGGATTAAGGTGGTGTTGAGGTGGATGATTAGCCACAGGCTGGATTAAGGTGGAGTTGAGGTGTATGATCCGCCACAGGCTGGATTAAGATGGAGTTGAGGGAGAAAATCAGCCACAAGCTGGATGAAGTTCGAGTTGAGGTGGATGATCAGCCACAGGCTGGATTAAGTTGGAGTTGAGGTGGATGATCAGCCACAGGCTGGATGAAGGTGGAGTTGTGGTCGATGATCAGCCACAGGCTGGATTAAGGTGTGGTTGAGGGAGAATTTCAGCCACAGGCTGGATTAAGGTGAAGTGGAGGTGGATGATCAGCCACAGGCTGGATTAAACTGGAGTTGATGTGGATGATCAGCCACAGGCTGGATTAAGGTGGAGTTGATGTGGATTATCACAACAGGCTGGATTAAGGTGGAGTTGAGGTGGATGATCAGCCACAGTCTGGATTAAGGAGGAGTTGAGGTGGAAGATCAGCCACAGGCTGGATTAATGTGGAGTTGAGGTGGATGATCAGCCAAGGGCTGGATTAAGGTGGAGTTGAGGTGGATGATCAGTCACAGGCTGGATTAAGCTGGAGTTGAGGGAGAAGATCAGCCGCAGGCTGGATTAAGGTGGAGTTGAGGTGGATGATCAGCCACAGGCTGGATGAAGGTGGAGTTGAGGTAGATGATCAGCCATAGGCTGGATTAAGGTGTAGTTGAGGTGGATGATCAGCCACAGGCTGGATTAAGGTGGAGTTGAGGTGGATGATCAGCCCCAGGCTGGTTTAAGGTGGAGTTGTGGGAGAATTTCAGCCACAGGCTGGATTAAGGTGAAGTGGAGGTGGAATATCAGCCACAGGCTGGAAAAAGGAGGAGTTGAGGTGGATGATCAGCCATAGGCTGGATTAAGGTGGAGTTGAGGTGGATGATCAGTCATAGGCTGGATTAAGCTGGAGTTGATGTGGATGATCAGCCACAGGCTGGATTAAGGTGGAGTTGATGTGGATTATCAGCAACAGGCTGGATTAAGGTGGAGTTGAGGTGGATGATCAGCCACAGTCTGGATTAAGGTGGAGTTGAGGTGGAAGTTCAGCTACAGCCTGGATTAATGTGGAGTTGAGGTGGATGATCAGCCAAGGGCTGGATTAAGGTGGAGTTGAGGGAGATGATCATCCACAGGCTGGATTAAGGTGGAGTTGAGGTGGATGATCATCCACGGGCTGGATTAAGGTGGAGTTGAGGGAGAAGATCGGCCACAGGCTGGATTAAGGTGGAGTTGAGGTGGATGATCAGTCAAAGGCTGGATTAAGGTGGAGTTGAGGAAGATGATCATCCACAGGCTAGATTAAGGTGGAGTTGAGGTGGATGATCAGCCACAGGCTGGATTAAGGTGGAGCTGAGGGTGAATATCAGCCACAGGCTGGATAAAGGAGGAGGTGAGGTTGATGATCAGCCATAGGCTGGATTAAGGTGGAGTTGAGGTGGATTATCAGCAACAGGCTGGATTAAGGTGGAGTTGAGGTGGATGATCAGCCACAGTCTGGATTAAGGACGAATTGAGGTGGAAGATCAGCCACAGGCTGGATTAATGTGGAGTTGAGGTGGATGATCAGCCAAGGGCTGGATTAAGGTGGAGTTGAGGTGGATGTTCAGCCACAGGCTGGATTAAGGTGGAGTTGAGGTGAATGATCAGCCACAGGCTGGATTAAGGTGGAGTTGAGGTGGAAGATCAGCCAAGGGCTGGATTAAGGTGGAGTTGAGGGAGAAATCAGCCACAGGCTGGATTAAGGTGGAGTTGAGGTGGATGATCAGCCACAGGCTGGATTAAGTTGGAGTTGAGGTGGATGATCAGCCACAGGCTGGAATAGTTTGGAGTTGAGGGTGAAGATCAGCCACAGGCTGGATTAAGGTGGTGTTGAGGTTGATGATCAGCCACAGGCTGGATTATCGTGGAGTTGAGGTGGATGATCAGCCACAGGCTGGTTAGAGATGGAGTTGAGGGAGAATTTCAGCCAGAGGCTGGATTAAGGTGAAGTGGAGGTGGAATATCAGCCACAGGCTGGATAAAGGAGGAGGTGAGGTGGATGATCAGCCATAGGCTGGATTAGGGTGGAGTGGAGGTGTATGATCAGCCACAGGCTGGATTAAGGTGGAGTTGAGGGAGAAGATCAGCCACAGGCTGGATTAAGGTGGAGTTGAGGTGGATGATCAGCCACAGGCTGGATTAGCTGGAGATGATGTGCATGATCAGCCAAACGCTGGATTAAGGTGGAGTTGATGTGGATGATCAGCCACAGTCTGGATTAAGGAGGAGTTGAGTTTGAAGATCAGCCACAGGCTGGATTAATGTGGAGTTGAGGTGGATGATCAGCCAAGGGCTGGATTAAGGTGGAGTTGAGGTGGATGATCAGTCACAGGCTTGATAAAGGTGGAGTGGAGGGAGAAGATCTGCCACAGGCTGGATTAACGTGGAGTTGAGGTGGATGATCAGCCACAGGCTGGATGATGTTGGAGTTGAGGTAGATGATCAGCCATAGGCTGGATTAAGGTGTAGTTGAGGTGGATGATCAGCCACAGGCTGGATTAAGGTGGAGTTGAGGTGGATGATCAGCCCCAGGATGGTTTAAGGAGGAGTTGAGGGAGAATTACAGCCACAGGCTGGATTAAGGTGAAGTGGAGGTGGAATATCAGCCACTGGCTGGATTAAGGAGGAGTTGAGGTGGATGATCAGCCATAGGCTGGATTAAGGTGGAGTTGAGGTGGATGATCAGTCATAGGCTTTATTAAGCTGGAGTTGATGTGGATGATCAGCCACAGGCTGGATTAAGGTGGAGTTGAGGTGGATGATCAGCCACTGGCTGGATTAGGGTGGAGTTGAGTTGGATGATCAGCCACAGTCTGGATTAAGGTGGAGTTGAGGTGGATGATCAGCAACAGGCTGGACTAAGTTGGAGTTGAGGTGGATGTTCAGCCACAGGTTGGATTAATGTGGAGTTGAGGGAGAAGATCAGCCACAGGCTGGATTAAGGTGGAGTTGAGGTGGATGATCAGCCACAGGCTGGATTAAGTTGGAGTGGAGGGAGAAGATCAGCCACATGCTGGATTAAGTTGGAGTTAAGTTGGATGATAAGTCACAGGCTGGATTAACGTGGAGTTGAGGGAGAAGATCAGCCACAGGCAGGATTAAGGTGGTGTTGATTTGGATGATCAGTCAGAGGCTGGATTAAGTTGGAGTTGAGGTGGATGATCAGCCACAGGCTGGATTAAGTAGGAGTTGAGGGAGAAGATCAGCCACAGGCTGCATTAAAGTGGGGTTGAGGTGGATGATCAGCCACAGGCTGGATTAAGGGGGAGTTGAGGGAGAAGATCAGCCACAGGCTGGATTAAGGAGGAGTTGAGGTGGATGATCAGCCACAGGTTGGATTAAGGTGGAGTTGAGGTGGATGATCAACCACAGTCTGGATTAAGGTGGAGTTGAGGTGGAGGATAAGCCACAGGCTGGATTAAGGTGGAGTGGAGGTGGATGTTCAGCCACAGGCTGGATTAAGGTGGAGTTGAGGGAGAAGACCAGCCACAGGCTGGATTAAGGTGGAGTTGAGGTGGATGATCAGCCACAGGCTGGATTAAGGTGGAGTTGATGTGGATGATCATTCACAGGCTGGATTACGGTGGAGTTGAGGTGGATGATCAGCCACAGGCGGGATTAAGTTGGATTTGAGGGAGAAGCTCAGCCAGAGGCTGGATTAAGGAGGAGTTGAGGTGGATGATCAGCCACAGGCTGGATTACGGTGGAGGTGAGGTGGATGATCAGCCACAGGCTGGATTAAGATGGAGTTGAGGTGGATGATCAGCCACAGGCTGGAGTAAGGTGGAGTTGAGGGAGAAGATCAGTCACAGGCTGGATTAAGGTGGAGTTGAGGGAGAAGATCAGCCACAGGCTGGATTAAGGTGGAGTTGCGTTGGATGATCAGCCATAAGTGGATTAAGGTGGAGTAGAGGTGGATGATCAGCCACAGGCTGGATTAAGTTGGAGTTGAAGTGGATGATCAGCCACCGGCTGGATTACAGTGGAGTTGAGGTGGATGATCAGCCAGAAGCTGGATGAAAGTGGAGTTGAGGTGGATGATCAGCCACAGGCTGGATTAAGGTGGAGTTGAGGGGGAAGATCAGCCACAGGCTGGATTAAGGTGGAGTTGAGGTGGATGATCAGCCACAGGCTGGATTAAGGTGGAGTTGAGGTGGATGATCAGCCACAGGCTGGTTTAAGGTGGAGATGAGGGTCAATTTCAGCCACAGGCTGGATTAAGGTGAAGTGGAGTTGGAATATCAGCCACAGGCTGGATAAAGGAGGAGGTGAGGTGGATGATCAGTCATAGGCTGGTTTAAGCTGGAGTTGATGTGGATGATCAGCCACAGGCTGGATTAAGATGGAGTTGAGGTGGATGATCAGTCATAGGCTGGTTTAAGCTGGAGTTGAGGTGGATGATCAGCCACAGGCTGGATTAAGGTGGAGTTGAGGGAGAAGATCAGCCACACGCTGGATTAACGTGGAGTTGATGTGGATTATCAGCAACAGGCTGGATTAAGGTGGAGTTGAGGTGGATGATCAGCCACAGTCTGGATTAAGGAGGAGTTGAGGTGGAAGATCAGCCACAGGCTGGATTAATGTGGAGTTGAGGTGGATGATCAGCCACAGGCTGGATTAAGGTGGAGTTGAGGTGGATGATCAGCCACAGGCTGGATTAAGGTGGAGTTGAGGGAGAAGATCAGCCGCAGGCTGGATTAAGGTGGAGTTGAGGTGGAATATCAGCCACAGGCTGGATGAAGGTGGAGTTGAGATACATGATCAGCCATAGGCTGGATTAAGGTGTAGTTGAGGTGGATGATCAGCCACAGGCTGGATTACGGTGGTGGTGAGGTGGATGATCAGCCACAGGCTGGATTAAGATGGAGTTGAGGTGGATGATCAGCCACAGGCTGGATTAAGGTGGAGTTGAGGTGGATGATCAGCCACAGGCTGGATGAAGGTGGAGTTGAGGGAGAAGATCAGCTACAGGCTGGATTAAGGTGGAGTTGAGGGAGGAGATCAGCCACAGGCTGGATTAAGGTGGAGTTGAGGTGGATGATCAGCCACAGGCTGGATTAAGGTGGAGTTGAGGTGGATGATCAGCCACAGGCTGGATTAAGGCGGAGATGAGGGAGAAGATCAGGCACAGGCTGGATTAAGGTGGAGTTGAGGTGGAAGATCAGCCACAGACTGGATTAATGTGGAGTTGAGGGAGAGGATCAGCCACAGGCTGGATTAAGGTGGAGTTGAGGTGGATGATCAGCCACAGGTTGTATTAAGGTGGAGTTGAGGTGCATGATCAGCCACAGGCTGGATTAAGGTGGAGTTGATGTGGAGGATCAGCCACAGGCTGGATTAAGTTGGAGTTGAGGTGGAAGATTAGCCACAGGCTGGATTAAGGTGGAGTTGAGGTGGAGGATCAGCCACAGGCTGGATTAAGTTGGAGTTGAGGTTGATGATCAGCCACAGGCTGGAGTAAGTTGGAGTGGAGGTGGATGATCAGCCACAGGCTGGATTAAGGTGGAGTTGAGGGAGAAGACCAGCCACAGGCTGGATTAAGGTGGAGTTGAGGTGGATGATCAGCCACAGGCTGGATTAATGTGGAGTTGAGGTGAATGATCAGCCACAGGCTGGATTACGGTGGAGTTGAGGTGGATGATCAGCCACAGGCGGGATTAAGATGGATTGGAGGGAGAAGATCAGCCAGAGGCTGGATAAAGGAGGAGTTGAGGTGGATGATCAGCCACAGGCTGGATTACGGTGGAGGTGAGGTGGATGATCAGCCACAGGCTGGATTAAGATGGAGTTGAGGTGGATGATCAGCCACAGGCTGGAGTAAGGTGGGGTTGAGGGAGAAGATCAGTCACAGGCTGGATTAAGGTGGAGTTGAGTGAGAAGATCAGCCACAGGCTGGATTAAGGTGGAGTTGAGGTGGATGATCAGCCATAGGTTGGATTATGGTGGAGTAGAGGTGGATGATCAGCCACAGGCTGGATTAAGTTGGAGTTGAGGTGGATGATCAGCCACAGGCTGGATTACAGTGGAGTTGAGGTGGATGATCAGCTACAGGCTGGATGAAGGTGGAGTTGTGGGAGAAGATCAGCCACAGGCTGGATTAAGGTGGAGTTGAGGTGGATGATCAGCCACAGGCTGGATGAAGGTGGAGTCGAGGGAGAAGATCAGCCACAGTCTGGATTAAGGCAGAGTTGAGGGAGATGATCAGCCACAGATTGGATTCAGGTGGAGTTGAGGTGGATGATCAGCCACAGGCTGGATTAAGGTGGGGTTGAGGGTGAATTTCAGCCACAGGCTTGATTAAGGTGAAGTGGAGGTGGATGATCAGCCACAGGCTGGATTAAACTGGAGTTGATGTGGATGATCAGCCACAGGCTGGATTAAGGTGGAGTTGATGTGGATTATCACAACAGGCTGGATTAAGGTGGAGTTGAGGTGGATGATCAGCCACAGTCTGGATTAAGGAGGAGTTGAGGTGGAAGATCAGCCACAGGCTGGATTAATGTGGAGTTGAGGTGGATGATCAGCCAAGGGCTGGATTAAGGTGGAGTTGAGGTGGATGATCAGTCACAGGCTGGATTAAGCTGGAGTTGAGGGAGAAGATCAGCCGCAGGCTGGATTAAGGTGGAGTTGAGGTGGATGATCAGCCACAGGCTGGATGAAGGTGGAGTTGAGGTAGATGATCAGCCATAGGCTGGATTAAGGTGTAGTTGAGGTGGATGATCAGCCACAGGCTGGATTAAGGTGGAGTTGAGGTGGATGATCAGCCCCAGGCTGGTTTAAGGTGGAGTTGAGGGAGAATTTCAGCCACAGGCTGGATTAAGGTGAAGTGGAGGTGGAATATCAGCCACAGGCTGGAAAAAGGAGGAGTTGAGGTGGATGATCAGCCATAGGCTGGATTAAGGTGGAGTTGAGGTGGATGATCAGTCATAGGCTGGATTAAGCTGGAGTTGATGTGGATGATCAGCCACAGGCTGGATTAAAGTGGAGTTGAGGTGGATGATCAGCAACAGGCTGGATTAAGGTGGAGTTGAGGTGGATGATCAGCCACAGTCTGGATTAAGGACGAATTGAGGTGGAAGATCAGCCACAGGCTGGATTAATGTGGAGTTGAGGTGGATGATCAGCCAAGGGCTGGATTAAGGTGGAGTTGAGGTGGATGATCAGTCACAGGCCGGATTAAGGTGGAGTTGAGGGAGATGATCATCCACAGGCTGGATTAAGGTGGAGTTGAGGGTGAATTTCAGCCACAGGCTGGATTAAGGTGAAGTGGAGGTGGAATATCAGCTACAGGCTGGATAAAGGAGGAGGTGAGGTGAATGATCAGCCATAGGCTGGATTAAGGTGGAGTTGAGGGAGAAGATCAGCCGCAGGCTGGATTAAGGTGGAGTTGAGGTGGATGATCAGCCACAGGCTGGATGAAGGTGGAGTTAAGATACATGATCAGCCATAGCCTGGATTAAGGTTTAGTTGAGGTGGATGATCAGCCACAGGCTGGATTACGGTGGTGGTGAGGTGGATGATCAGCCACAGGCTGGATTAAGATGGAGTTGAGGTGGATGATCAGCCACAGGTTGGATTAAGGTAGAGTTGAGGTGGATGAACAGCCACAGGCTGGATTAAGGTGGAGTTGAGGTGGATGATCAGCCACAGGCTGGATTAAGGTGGAGTTGAGGGAGAAGATCAGCCACAGGCTGGATTAAGGTGGAGTTGAGGGAGAAGATCAGCCACAGGCTGGATTAAGGTGGAGTTGAGGTGGATGATCAGCCACAGGCTGGATTAAGGTGGAGTTGAGGTGGATGATCAGCCACAGGCTGGATTAAGGTGGAGATGATGGAGAAGATCAGGCACAGGCTGGATTAAGGTGGAGTTGAGGTGGAAGATCAGCCACAGACTGGATTAAGGTGGAGTTGAGGGAGAGCTTCAGCCACAGGCTGGAATAAGGTGGAGTTGAGGTGGATGATCAGCCACAGGTTGGATTAAGGTGGAGTTGAGGTGCATGATCAGCCACAGGCTGGATTAAGGTGGAGTTGATGTGGAGGATCAGCCACAGGCTGGATTAAGTTGGAGTTGAGGTGGAAGATCAGCCACAGGCTGGATTAAGGTGGAGTTGAGGTGGATGATCAGCCACAGGCTGGATTAAGGTGGAGTTGAGGGAGAAGACCAGCCACAGGCTGGATTAAGGTGGAGTTGAGGTGGATGATCAGCCACAGGCTGGATTAAGGTGGAGTTGAGGTGAATGATCAGCCACAGGCTGGATTACGGTGGAGTTGAGGTGGATGATCAGCCACTGGCGGGATTAAGATGGATTGGAGGGAGAAGATCAGCCAGAGGCTGGATTAAGGAGGAGTTGAGGTGGATGATCAGCCACAGGCTAGATTACGGTGGAGGTGAGGTGGATGATCAGCCACAGGCTGGATTAAGATGGAGTTGAGGTGGATGATCAGCCACAGGCTGGAGTAAGGTGGGGTTGAGGGAGAAGATCAGTCACAGGCTGGATTAAGTTGGAGTTGAGTGAGAAGATCAGCCACAGGCTGGATTAAGGTGGAGTTGAGGTGGATGATCAGCCATAGGTTGGATTATGGTGGAGTAGAGGTGGATGATCAGCCACAGGCTTGATTAAGTTGGAGTTGAGGTGGATGATCAGCCACAGGCTGGTTTACAGTGGAGTTGAGGTGGATGATCAGCTACAGGTTGGATGAAGGTGGAGTTGTGGGAGAAGATCAGCCACAGGCTGGATTTAGGTGGAGTTGAGGTGGATGATCAGCCACAGGCTGGATGAAGGTGGAGTCGAGGGAGAAGATCAGCCACAGTCTGGATTAAGGCAGAGTTGAGGGAGATGATCAGCCACAGATTGGATTCAGGTGGAGTTGAGGTGGATGATCAGCCACAGGCTGGATTAAGGTGGTGTTGAGGGAGAAGATCAGCCACAGGCTGGATTAAGGCAGAGTTGAGGGAGATGATCAGCCACAGATTGGATTCAGGTGGAGTTGAGGTGGATGATTAGCCACAGGCTGGATTAAGGTGGAGTTGAGGTGTATGATCCGCCACAGGCTGGATTAAGATGGAGTTGAGGTGGATGAATCGCCACAGGCTAAATTAAGATGGAGTTGAGGGAGAAAATCAGCCACAAGCTGGATGAAGTTCGAGTTGAGGTGGATGATCAGCCACAGGCTGGATTAAGTTGGAGTTGAGGTGGATGATCAGCCACAGGCTGGATGAAGGTGGAGTTGTGGTCGATGATCAGCCACAGGCTGGATTAAGGTGGGGTTGAGGGAGAATTTCAGCCACAGGCTGGATTAAGGTGAAGTGGAGGTGGATGATCAGCCACAGGCTGGATTAAACTGGAGTTGATGTGGATGATCAGCCACAGGCTGGATTAAGGTGGAGTTGATGTGGATTATCACAACAGGCTGGATTAAGGTGGAGTTGAGGTGGAAGATCAGCCACAGTCTGGATTAAGGAGGAGTTGAGGTGGAAGATCAGCCACAGGCTGGATTAATGTGGAGTTGAGGTGGATGATCAGCCAAGGGCTGGATTAAGGTGGAGTTGAGGTGGATGATCAGTCACAGGCTGGATTAAGCTGGAGTTGAGGGAGAAGATCAGCCGCAGGCTGGATTAAGGTGGAGTTGAGGTGGATGATCAGCCACAGGCTGGATGAAGGTGGAGTTGAGGTAGATGATCAGCCATAGGCTGGATTAAGGTGTAGTTGAGGTGGATGATCAGCCACAGGCTGGATTAAGGTGGAGTTGAGGTGGATGATCAGCCCCAGGCTGGTTTAAGGTGGAGTTGAGGGAGAATTTCAGCCACAGGCTGGATTAAGGTGAAGTGGAGGTGGAATATCAGCCACAGGCTGGAAAAAGGAGGAGTTGAGGTGGATGATCAGCCATAGGCTGGATTAAGGTGGAGTTGAGGTGGATGATCAGTCATAGGCTGGATTAAGCTGGAGTTGATGTGGATGATCAGCCACAGGTTGGATTACGGTGGAGTTGATGTGGATGATCAGCCACAGTCTGGATTAAGGTGGAGTTGATGTGGAAGTTCAGCTACAGCCTGGATTAATGTGGAGTTGAGGTGGATGATCAGCCAAGGGCTGGATTAAGGTGGAGTTGAGGGAGATGATCATCCACAGGCTGGATTAAGGTGGAGTTGAGGGAGATGATCATCCACAGGCTGGATTAAGGTGGAGTTGAGGGAGAAGATCAGCCACAGGCTGGATTAAGGTTGAGTTGAGGTGGATGATCAGTCAAAGGCTGGATTAAGGTGGAGTTGAGGAAGATGATCATCCACAGGCTAGATTAAGGTGGAGTTGAGGTGGATGATCAGCCACAGGCTGGATTAAGGTGGAGCTGAGGGTGAATATCAGCCACAGGCTGGATAAAGGAGGAGGTGAGGTTGATGATCAGCCATAGGCTGGATTAAGGTGGAGTTGAGGTGGATTATCAGCAACAGGCTGGATTAAGGTGGAGTTGAGGTGGATGATCAGCCACAGTCTGGATTAAGGACGAATTGAGGTGGAAGATCAGCCACAGGCTGGATTAATGTGGAGTTGAGGTGGATGATCAGCCAAGGGCTGGATTAAGGTGGAGTTGAGGTGGATGATCAGTCACAGGCCGGATTAAGGTGGAGTTGAGGGAGATAATCATCCACAGGCTGGATTAAGGTGGAGTTGAGGGTGAATTTCAGCCACAGGCTGGATTAAGGTGAAGTGGAGGTGGAATATCAGCTACAGGCTGGATAAAGGAGGAGGTGAGGTGGATGATCAGCCATAGGCTGGATTAAGGTGGAGTTGAGGTGGATTATCAGCAACAGGCTGGATTAAGGTGGAGTTGAGGTGGATGATCAGCCACAGTCTGGATTAAGGAGGAGTTGAGGTTGAAGATCAGCCACAGGCTGGATTAATGTGGAGTTGAGGTGGATGATCAGCCAAGGGCTGGATTAAGGTGGAGTTGAGGTGGATTTTCAGCAACAGGCTGGATTAAGGTGGAGTTGAGGTGGATGATCAGCCACAGTCTGGATTAAGGTGGAGTTGAGGTGGATGATCAGCCAAGGGCTGGATTAAGGTGGATTTGAGATGGATGATCAGTCACAGGCTGGATTAAGGTGGAGTTGAGGGAGAAGATCAGCCACAGGATGGATTAAGGTGGAGTTGAGGTGGATGATCAGCCACAGGCTGGATGAAGGTGGAGTTGAGGTAGATGATCAGCCATAGGCTGGACTAAGGTCTAGTTGAGGTGGATGATCAGCCACAGGCTGGATTAAGGTGGAGTTGAGGTGGATGATCAGCCAGAGGCTGGTTTAAGGTGGAGTTGAGGGAGAATTTCAGCCACAGGCTGGATTAAGGTGAAGTGGAGATGGAATATCAGCCACAGACTGGATTAAGGTGGAGTTGAGGTGGATGATCAGCCACAGGCTGGATTAAGGTGGAGTTGAGGTGGATGATCAGCCTCAGGCTTGATCAAAGTGGAGTTGAGGTGGATGATCAGCCACAGGCTGGATTAGGGTGGAGTTGAATTGGATGATCAGCCACAGTCTGGATTAAGGTGGAGTTGAGGTGGATGATCAACCACAGTCTGGATTAAGGTGGAGTTGAGGTGGAGGATCAGCCACAGGCTGGATTAAGGTGGAGTCGAGGTGGATGTTCAGCCACAGGCTGGATTAAGGTGGAGTTGAGGGAGAAGACCAGCCACAGGCTGGATTAAGGTGGAGTTGAGTTGGATGATCAGCCACAGGCTGGATTAAGCTGGAGTTGATGTGGATGATAAGCCACAGGCTGGATTAAGGTGGAGTTGATGTGGATGATCAGCCACAGGCGGGATTAAGTTGAATTTGAGGGAGAAGCTCAGCCAGAGGCTGGATTAAGGAGGAGTTGAGGTGGATGATCAGCCACAGGCTGGATTACGGTGGAGGTGAGGTGGATGATCAGCCACAGGCTGGATTAAGATGGTGTTGAGGTGGTTGATCAGCCACAGGCTGGAGTAAGGTGGAGTTGAGGGAGAAGATCAGTCACAGGCTGGATTAAGGTGGAGTTGAGGGAGAAGATCAGCCACAGGCTGGATTAAGTTGGAGTAGAGGTGGATCATCAGCCACAGGCTGGATTAAGTTGGAGTTGAAGTGGATGATCAGCCACAGGCTGGATTACAGTGGAGTTGAGGTGGATGATCAGCCACAGGCTGGATTAAGGTGGAATCGAGGGAGAAGATCAGCCACAGTCTGGATTAAGGCGGAGTTGAGGGAGATGATCAGCCACAGGTTGGATTCAGGTGGAGTTGAGGTGTATGATTAGCCACAGGCTGGATTTAGGTGGAGTTGAGGTGGATGATCAGCCACAGGCTGGATTAAGGTGGAGTTGAGGGGGAAGATCAGCCACAGGCTGGATTAAGGTGGAGTTGAGGTGGATGATCAGCCACAGGCTGGATTAAGGTGGAGTTGAGGTGGATGATCAGCCACAGGCTGGTTTAAGGTGGAGATGAGGGTCAATTTCAGCCACAGGCTGGATTAAGGTGAAGTGGAGTTGGAATATCAGCGACAGGCTGGATAAAGGAGGAGGTGAGGTGGATGATCAGTCATAGGCTGGTTTAAGCTGGAGTTGAGGTGGATGATCAGTCATAGGCTGGTTTAAGCTGGAGTTGATGTGGATGATCAGCCACAGGCTGGATTAAGGTGGAGTTGAGGGAGAAGATCAGCCACAGGCTGGATTAAGGTGGAGTTGAGGTGGATGATCAGCCACAGGCTGGATTAAGGTGGAGTTGAGGTGGATGATCAGTCATAGGCTGGTTTAAGCTGGAGTTGATGTGGATGATCAGCCACAGGCTGGATTAAGGTGGAGTTGAGGGAGAAGATCAGCCACACGCTGGATTAAGGTGGAGTTGATGTGGATTATCAGCAACAGGCTGTATTAAGGTGTAGTTGAGGTGGATGATCAGCCACAGTCTGGATTAAGGAGGAGTTGAGGTGGAAGATCAGCCACAGGCTGGATTAATGTGGAGTTGAGGTGGATGATCAGCCACAGGCTGGATTAAGGTGGAGTTGAGGTGGATGATCAGTCACAGGCTGGATTAAGGTGAAGTTGAGGGAGAAGATCAGCCGCAGGCTGGATTAAGGTGGAGTTGAGGTGGATGATCAGCCACAGGCTGGATGAAGGTGGAGTTGAGATACATGATCAGCCACAGGCTGGATTAAGGTGTAGTTGAGGTGGATGATCAGCCACAGGCTGGATTACGGTGGTGGTGAGGTGGATGATCAGCCACAGGCTGGATTAAGGTGGAATCGAGGGAGAAGATCAGCCACAGTCTGGATTAAGGCGGAGTTGAGGGAGATGATCAGCCACAGGTTGGATTCAGGTGGAGTTGAGGTGTATGATTAGCCACAGGCTGGATTTAGGTGGAGTTGAGGTGGATGATCAGCCACAGGCTGGATTAAGGTGGAGTTGAGGGGGAAGATCAGCCACAGGCTGGATTAAGGTGGAGTTGAGGTGGATGATCAGCCACAGGCTGGATTAAGGTGGAGTTGAGGTGGATGATCAGCCACAGGCTGGTTTAAGGTGGAGATGAGGGTCAATGTCAGCCACAGGCTGGATTAAGGTGAAGTGGAGTTGGAATATCAGCGACAGGCTGGATAAAGGAGGAGGTGAGGTGGATGATCAGTCATAGGCTGGTTTAAGCTGGAGTTGAGGTGGATGATCAGTCATAGGCTGGTTTAAGCTGGAGTTGATGTGGATGATCAGCCACAGGCTGGATTAAGGTGGAGTTGAGGGAGAAGATCAGCCACAGGCTGGATTAAGGTGGAGTTGAGGTGGATGATCAGCCACAGGCTGGATTAAGGTGGAGTTGAGGTGGATGATCAGTCATAGGCTGGTTTAAGCTGGAGTTGATGTGGATGATCAGCCACAGGCTGGATTAAGGTGGAGTTGAGGGAGAAGATCAGCCACACGCTGGATTAAGGTGGAGTTGATGTGGATTATCAGCAACAGGCTGTATTAAGGTGGAGTTGAGGTGGATGATCAGCCACAGTCTGGATTAAGGAGGAGTTGAGGTGGAAGATCAGCCACAGGCTGGATTAATGTGGAGTTGAGGTGGATGATCAGCCACAGGCTGGATTAAGGTGGAGTTGAGGTGGATGATCAGTCACAGGCTGGATTAAGGTGAAGTTGAGGGAGAAGATCAGCCGCAGGCTGGATTAAGGTGGAGTTGAGGTGGATGATCAGCCACAGGCTGGATGAAGGTGGAGTTGAGATACATGATCAGCCACAGGCTGGATTAAGGTGTAGTTGAGGTGGATGATCAGCCACAGGCTGGATTACGGTGGTGGTGAGGTGGATGATCAGCCACAGGCTGGATTAAGATGGAGTTGAGGTGGATGATCAGCCGCAGGCTGGAGTAAGGTGGAGTTGAGGGAGAAGATCAGACACAGGCTGGATTAAGTTGGAGTTGAGGTGGATGATCAGCCACTGGTTGGATTAAGGTGGAGTTGAGGTGGATGATCAGCCACAGGCTGGAATAAGGTGGAGTTGAGGTGGATGATCAGCCACAGGCTGGATTAAGGTGGAGTTGAGGGAGAAGATCAGCCACAGGCTGGATTAAGGTGGAGTTGAGGGAGAAGATCAGCCACAGGCTGGATTAAGGTGGAGTTGAGGTGGATGATCAGCCACAGGCTGGATTAAGGTGGAGTTGTGGTGGATGATCAGCCACAGGCTGGATTAAGGTGGAGATGAGGGAGAAGATCAGGCACAGGCTGGATTAAGGTGGAGTTGAGGTGGAAGATCAGCCACAGACTGGATTAAGGTGGAGTTGAGGGAGAGGATCAGCCACAGGCTGGATTAAGGTGGAGTTGAGGTGGATGATCAGCCACAGGTTGGATTAAGGTGGAGTTGAGGTGCATGTTCAGCCACAGGCTGGATTAAGGTGGAGTTGAGGTGGAGGATCAGCCACAGGCTGGATTAAGTTGAAGTTGAGGTGGAAGATTAGCCACAGGCTGGATTAAGGTGGAGTTGAGGTGGAGGATCAGCCACAGGCTGGATTAAGGTGGAGTTGAGGTTGATGATCAGCCACAGGCTGGATTAATTTGGAGTGGAGGTGGATGATCAGCCACAGGCTGGATTAAGGTGGAGTTGAGGGAGAAGACCAGCCACAGGCTGGATTAAGGTGGAGTTGAGGTGGATGATCAGCCACAGGCTGGATTAAGGTGGAGTTGAGGTGAATGATCAGCCTCAGGCGGGATTACGGTGGAGGTGAGGTGGATGATCAGCCACAGGCTGGATTAAGATGCAGTTGAGGTGGATGATCAGCCACAGGCTGGAGTAAGGTGGGGTTTAGGGAGAAGATCAGTCACAGGCTGGATTAAGGTGGAGTTGAGTGAGAAGATCAGCCACAGGCTGGATTAAGGTGGTGTTGAGGTGGATGATCAGCCATAGGTTGGATTATGGTGGAGGAGAGGTGGATGATCAGCCACAGGCTGGATTAAGTTGGTGTTGAGGTGGATGATCAGCCACAGGCTGGATTACAGTTGAGTTGAGGTGGATGATCAGCTACAGGCTGGATGAAGGTGGAGTTGTGGGAGAAGATCAGCCACAGGCTGGATTTAGGTGGAGTTGAGGTGGATGATCAGCCACAGGCTGGATGAAGGTGGAGTCGAGGGAGAAGATCAGCCACAGTCTGGATTAAGGCAGAGTTGAGGGATATGATCAGCCACAGATTGGATTCAGGTGGAGTTGAGGAAGATGATCATCCACAGGCTAGATTAAGGTGGAGTTGAGGTGGATGATCAGCCACAGGCTGGATTAAGGTGGAGCTGAGGGTGAATATCAGCCACAGGCTGGATAAAGAGGGAGGTGAGGTTGATGATCAGCCATAGGCTGGATTAAGGTGGAGTTGAGGTGGATTATCAGCAACAGGCTGGATTAAGGTGGAGTTGAGGTGGATGATCAGCCAGTCTGGATTAAGGACAAATTGAGGTGGAAGATCAGCCACAGGCTGGATTAATGTGGAGTTGAGGTGGATGATCAGCCAAGGGCTGGATTAAGGTGGAGTTGAGGTGGATGATCAGTCACAGGCCGGATTAAGGTGGAGTTGAGGGAGATGATCATCCACAGGCTGGATTAAGGTGGAGTTGAGGGTGAATTTCAGCCACAGGCTGGATTAAGGTGAAGTGGAGGTGGAATATCAGCTACAGGCTGGATAAAGGAGGAGGTGAGGTGGATGATCAGCCATAGGCTGGATTAAGGTGGAGTTGAGGTGGATTATCAGCAACAGGCTGGATTAAGGTGGAGTTGAGGTGGATGATCAGCCACAGTCTGGATTAAGGAGGAGTTGAGGTGGAAGATCAGCCACAGGCTGGATTAATGTGGAGTTGAGGTGGATGATCAGCCAAGGGCTGGATTAAGGTGGAGTTGAGGTGGATTTTCAGCAACAGGCTGGATTAAGGTGCAGTTGAGGTGGATGATCAGCCACAGTATGGATTAAGGTGGAGTTGAGGTGGATGATCAGCCAAGGGCTGGATTAAGGTGGATTTGAGATGGATGATCAGTCACAGGCTGGATTAAGGTTGAGTTGAGGGAGAAGATCAGCCATAGGCTGGATTAAGGTGGAGTTGAGGTGGATGATCAGCCACAGGCTGGATGAAGGTGGAGTTGAGGTAGATGATCAGCCATAGGCTGGACTAAGGTCTAGTTGAGGTGGATGATCAGCCACAGGCTGGATTAAGGTGAAGTGGAGATGGAATGTCAGCCACAGACTGGATTAAGGTGGAGTTGAGGTGGATGATCAGCCACAGGCTGGATTAAGGTGGAGTTGAGGTGGATGATCAGCCACAGGCTAGATCAAAGTGGAGTTGAGGTGGATGATCAGCCACAGGCTAGATTAGGGTGGAGTTGAATTGGATGATCAGCCACAGTCTGGATTAAGGTGGAGTTGAGGTGGAAGATCAGCTACCGGCTGGAATAATGTGCAGTTGAGGTGGATGATCAGCCAAGGGATGGATTAAGTTGGAGTTGAGGGAGTTGATCATCCACAGGGTGGATTAAAGTGGAGTTGAGGGAGATGATCATCCACAGGCTGGATTAAGGTGGAGTTGAGGGAGAAGATCAGCCACAGGCAGGATGAATGTGGAGTTGAGGTTAATGATCAGCCACAGGCTGGATTCATGTGGAGTTGAGGTGCATGATCAGCAACAGGCTGGATTAAGGAGGAGTTGAGGGAGAAGATCAGCCACAGGCTGGATTAAGGTGGAGTTGATCTGGATGATCAGCCACAGGCTGGATTATGGTGGAGTTGAGGGAGAGGATCAGCCACAGGCTGTATTAAGGTGGAGTTGAGGGAGAAGATCAGCCACAGGCTGGATTAAGGTGGGGTTGAGGTGGATGATCAGCCACAGGCTGGATTAAGGTGGAGTTGAGGTGGATGATCATCCACAGGCTGGATTAAGGTGGAGTTGAGGTGGAAGATCAGCTACAGCCTGGATTAAGGTGGAGTTGAGGTGGATGATCATACAAGGGCTGGATTAAGGTGGAGTTGAGGTGGACGATCTGTCACAGGCTGGATTAAGGTGGAGTTGAGGTACATGATCAGCCACAGGCTGGATTAAGGTGTTTTTGAGGTGGATGATCAGCCACAGGCTGGATTAAGGTGGAGTTGATGTGGATGATCAGCCACAGGCTGGATTAAGGTGGAGTTGAGGTGGATGATCAGCCAGAGGCTGGATTAAGTTGGAGTTGAGTTGGATGATCAGCCACATTCTGGATGAAGGTGGAGTTGAGGGTGAAGATCAGCCA
Organism: Isurus oxyrinchus; assembly: GCA_026770705.1. NCBI lineage: Eukaryota > Metazoa > Chordata > Chondrichthyes > Lamniformes > Lamnidae > Isurus > Isurus oxyrinchus. The sequence goes on from JANJGN010000198.1 coordinate 115,310, forward strand.
CAGGTTGGATTAATGGAGAGTTGAGGTGGATGATAAGTCACAGGCTGGATTAAGTTGGAGTTGAGGTGGATGATCAGCCACAGGCTGGATTAAGGTGGAGTTGAGGTGGATTATCAGCAACAGGCTGGATTAAGGTGGAGTTGAGGTGGATGATCAGCCAAAGTCTGGATTAAGGAGGAGTTGAGGTGGAAGATCAGCCACAGGCTGGATTAATGTGGATTTGAGGTGGATGATCAGCCACGGGCTGGATTAAGGTGGAGTTGAGGGAGAAGATCAGCCACAGGCTGGATTAAGGTGGAGTCGAAGTGGATGATTAGCCACAGGCTGGATTAAGGTGGAGTTGAGGGAGAAGATCAGCCACAGGCTGGATTAAGGTGGAGTTGAGGTGGATGATCAGCCACAGGCTGGCTGAAGGTGGAGTTGAGGTAGATGATCAGCCATAGGCTGGATTAAGGTGTAGTTGAGGTGGATGATCAGCCACAGGCTGGATTAAAGTGGAGTTGATGTGGATTATCAGCAACAGGCTGGATTAAGGTGGAGTTGAGGTGGATGATCAGCCACAGTCTGGATTGACGTGGAGTTGAGGTGGAAGATCAGCTACAGGCTGGATTAAGGTGGAGTTGAGGGAGAAGATCAGCCACAGGCTGGATTAAGGTTGAGTTGAGGTGGATGATCAGCCAAGGGCTGGATTAAGGTGGAGTTGAGGGAGAAGATCAGCCACAGGCTGGATTAAGGTGGAGTTGAAGTGGATTATCAGCAACAGGCTGGATTAAGGTGGAGTTGAGGTGGATGATCAGCCACAGTCTGGATTAAGGAGGAGTTGAGCTGGAAGATCAGCCACAGGCTGGATTAATGTGGAGTTGAGGTGGAATATCAGCTACAGGCTGGATTAAGGTGGAGTTGAGGTGGATGATCAGTCACAGGCTGGATTAAGGTGGAGTTGAGGTGGAAGATCAGCCACAGGCTGGATTAAGGTGGAGTTGAGGTGGATGATCAGTCACAGGCTGGATTAATGTGGAGTTGAGGGAGATGATCAGCCACAGGCTGGATTAAGGTGGAGTTGAGGTGGAAGATCAGCTACAGGCTGGATTAAGGTGGAGTTGAGGTGGTTGATCAGCCACAGGCTGGATTAAGGTGGAGTTGAGGTGGTTGATCAGCCACAGGCTGGATTAAGGTGGAGTTGAGGTGGAAGATCAGCTACAGGCTGGATTAAGGTGGAGTTGAGGTGGTTGATCAGCCACAGGCTGGATTAAGGTGGAGTTGAGGGAGAAGATCAGCCACAGGCTGGATTAATGTGGAGTTGAGGGAGATGATCAGCCACGGGCTGGATTAAGGTGGAGTTGAGGGAGACGATCAGCCACATGCTGGATTAAGGTGGAGTTGAGGTGGATGATCAGCCACAGGCTGGATGAAGGTGGAGTTGAGGTGGATGATCTGTCACAGGCTGGATTAAGGTGGAGTTGAGGGAGAAGATCAGCCACAGGCTGGATTAATGTGGAGTTGAGGTGGATGATCAGCCACAGGCTGGATTAAGGTGGAGTTGAGGGTGAATTTCAGCCACAGGCTGGATTAAGGTGAAGTGGAGGTGGAATATCAGCCACAGGCTGGATAAAGGAGGAGGTGAGGTGGATGATCAGCCATAGGCTGGATTAAGGTGGAGTTGAGGTGGATTATCAGCAACAGGCTGGATTAAGGTGGAGTTGAGGTGGATGATCAGCCACAGTCTGGATTAAGGAGGAGTTGAGGTGGAAGATCAGCCACAGGCTGGATTAATGTGGAGTTGAGGTGGATGATCAGTCACAGGCTGGATTAAGGTGGAGTTGAGGTGGATGATCAGCCACAGGCTGGATTAAGGTGGAGTTGAGGTGGATGATCTGTCACTGGCTGGATTAAGGTGGAGTTGAGGGAGAAGATCAGCCACAGGCTGGATAAAGGTGGAGTTGAGGGAGAAGATCAGCCACAGGCTGGATTAAGGTGGAATTGAGGTGGATGATCAGTCACAGGCTGGATTAAGGTGGAGTTGAGGGAGAAGATCAGCCACAGGCTGGATAAAGGTGGAGTTGAGGTGGATGATCAGCCACAGGCTGCATTAAGGTGGAGTTGAGGTGGATGATCAGCCACAGGCTGGATTAAGGTGGAGTAGAGGTGGATGATCAGCCACAGGCTGGATGAAGGTGGAGTTGAGGTGGATGATCAGACACAAGCTGGATTAAGGTGGAGTTGAGGGAGAAGATCAGCCACAGGCTGGATTAAGGTGGAGTTGAGGTGGATGATCAGCCACAGGCTGGATTAAGGTGGAGTTGAGGTGGATGATCAGCCGGAGGCTGGATTAAGGTGGAGTTGAGGGAGAATTTCAGCCACAGGCTTGATTAAGGAGAAGTGGAGGTGGAATATCAGCGACAGGCTGGATTAAGGTGGAGTTGAGGTGGATGATCATACAAGGGCTGGATTAAGGTGGAGTTGAGGTGGATGATCAGTCACAGGCTGGATTAATGTGGAATTGAGGTACATGATCAGCCACAGACAGGATTAAGGTGGAGTTGAGGTGGATGATCATCCACAGGCTGGATTAAGGTGTAGTTGAGGTGGATGATCAGCCACAGGCTGGATTAAGGTGGAGTTGATGTGGATGATCAGCCACAGGCTGGATTAAGGTGGAGTTGAGGTGGATGATCAGCCACAGGCTAGATCAAGGTGGAGTTGAGGTGGATGATCAGCCACAGGCTGGATTAAGGTGGAGTTGAGGTGGAAGATCAGCCACGGGCTGGATTAATGTGGAGTTGAGGTGGATGATCAGTCACAGGCTGGATTATGGTGGAGTTGAGGGAGAAGATCAGCCACAGGCTGGATTAAGGTGGAGTTGAGGTGAATGATCAGCCACGGGCTGGATTAAGGTGGAGTTGATGTGTATGAACATTCACAGGCTGGATTAAGGTGGAGTTGAGGGAGAAGATCAGCCACAGGCTGGATTAAGGTGGAGTTGAGGTGGATGATCAGCCACAGGCTGGATTAAGGTGGAGTTGATGTGGATGATCATCCACAGGCTGTATTAAGGTGGAGTTGAGTTGGATGATCAGCCACAGGCTGGATTAGGGTGGAGTTGAGTTGGATGATCAGCCACAGTCTGGATTAAGGTGGAGTTGAGGTGGATGATCAGCAACAGGCTGGATTAAGGTGGAGTTGAGGTGGATGATTAGCCACAGGCTGGATTAAGGTGGAGTTGAGGTGTATGATCCGCCACAGGCTGGATTAAGGTGGAGTTGAGGTGGATGATTAGCCACAGGCTGGATTAAGATGGAGTTGAGCGAGAAAATCAGCCACAAGCTGGATGAAGTTGGAGTTGAGGTGGATGATCAGCCACAGGCTGGATTAAGTTGGAGCTGAGGTGGATGATCAGCCACAGGCTGGAGTAGTGTGGAGTTGAGGGTGAAGATCAGCCACAGGCTGGATTAAGGATGTGTTAAGGTGGATGATCAGCCACAGGCTGAATTAAGGTGGAGTAGAGGTGGAATATCAGCCACAGGCTGGATGAAGTTGGAGTTGTGGTCGATGATCAGCCACAGGCTGGATTAAGGTGAAGTGGAGGTCGAATATCTGCCACAGGCTGGATTAAGGTGGAGTTGAGGTGGATGATCAGCTACAGGCTGGATTAAGGTGGAGTTGAGGTGGATGATCAGTCATAGGCTGGATTAAGCTGGAGTTGATGTGGATGATCAGCCACACGCTGGATTAAGGTGGAGTTGATGTGGATTATCAGCAACAGGCTGGATTAAGGTGGAGTTGAGGTGGATGATCAGCCACAGTCTGGATTAAGGAGGAGTTGAGGTGGAAGATCAGCCACAGGCTGGATTAATGTGGAGTTGAGGTGGATGATCAGCCAAGGGCTGGATTAAGGTGGAGTTGAGGTGGATGATCAGTCACAGGCTGGATTAAGGTGGAGTTGAGGGAGAAGATCTGCCACAGGCTGGATTAAGGTGGAGTTGAGGTGGATGATCAGCCACAGGCTGGATGAAGGTGGAGTTGAGGTAGATGATCAGCCATAGGCTGGATTAAGGTGTAGTTGAGGTGGATTATCAGCCACAGGCTGGATTAAGGTGGAGTTGAGGTGGATGATCAGCCACAGTCTGGATTCAGGAGGAGTTGAGGTGGAAGATCAGCCACAGGCTGGATTAATGTGGAGTTGAGGTGGATGATCAGCCAAGGGCTGGATTAAGGTGGAGTTGAGGTGGATGATCAGTCACAGGCTGGATTAAGGTGGAGTTGAGGGAGAAGATCAGCCACAGGCAGGATTAAGGTGGAGTTGAGGTGGATGATCAGCCACAGGCTGGATGAAGGTGGAGTTGAGGTAGATGATCAGCCATAGGCTGGATTAAGGTGTCGTTGAGGTGGATGATCAGCCACAGGCTGGATTTAGGTGGAGTTGAGGTGGATGATCAGCCCCAGGCTGGATTAAGGTGGAGTTGAGGGAGAATTTCAGCCACAGGCTGGATTAAGGTGAAGTGGAGGTGGAATATCAGCCACAGGCTGGATTAAGGTGGAGTTGAGGTGGATGATCAGTCATAGGCTGGATTAAGCTGGAGTTGATGTGGATGATCAGCCACAGGCTGGATTAAGGTGGAGTTGATGTGGATTATCAGCAACAGGCTGGATTAAGGTGGAGTTGAGGTGGATGATCAGCCACAGTCTGGATTGACGTGGAGTTGAGGTGGAAGATCAGCTACAGGCTGGATTAAGGTGGAGTTGAGGGAGAAGATCAGCCACAGGCTGGATTAAGGTGGAGTTGAGGTGGATGATCAGCCAAGGGCTGGATTAAGGTGGAGTTGAGGGAGATGATCATCCACAGTGTGGATTAAGGTGGAGTTGAGGGCGATGATCATCCACAGGCTGGATTAAGGTGGAGTTGAGTTGGATGATCAGCCAAAGGCTGGATTAGGGTGGAGTTGAGTTGGATGATCAGCCACAGTCTGGATTAAGGTGGAGTTGAGGTGGATGATCAGCAACAGGCTGGATTAAGGTGGTGTTGAGGTGGATGATTAGCCACAGGCTGGATTAAGGTGGAGTTGAGGTGTATGATCCGCCACAGGCTGGATAAAGGTGGAGTTGAGGTGGATGATTAGCCACAGGCTGGATTAAGATGGAGTTGAGCGAGAAAATCAGCCACAAGCTGGATGAAGTTGGAGTTGAGGTGGATGATCAGCCAAAGGCTGGATCAAGTTGGAGCTGAGGTGGATGATCAGCCACAGGCTGGAATAGTGTGGAGTTGAGGGTGAAGATCAGCCACAGGCTGGATTAAGGATGTGTTAAGGTGGATGATCAGCCACAGGCTGAATTAAGGTGGAGTAGAGGTGGAATATCAGCCACAGGCTTGATGAAGTTGGAGTTGTGGTCGATGATCAGCCACAGGCAGTATTAAGGTGAAGTGGAGGTCGAATATCTGCCGCAGGCTGGATTAAGGTGGAGTTGAGGTGGATGATCAGCTACAGGCTGGATTAAGGTGGAGTTGAGGTGGATGATCAGCCAAGGGCTGGATTAAGGTGGAGTTGAGGTGGATGATCAGTCACAGGCTGGATTAAGGTGGAGTTGAGGGAGAAGATCAGCCACAGGCAGGATTAAGGTGGAGTTGAGGTGGATGATCAGCCACAGGCTGGATGAAGGTGGAGTTGAGGTAGATGATCAGCCATAGGCTGGATTAAGGTGTCGTTGAGGTGGATGATCAGCCACAGGCTGGATTTAGGTGGAGTTGAGGTGGATGATCAGCCCCAGGCTGGATTAAGGTGGAGTTGAGGGAGAATTTCAGCCACAGGCTGGATTAAGGTGAAGTGGAGGTGGAATATCAGCCACAGGCTGGATTAAGGTGGAGTTGAGGTGGATGATCAGTCATAGGCTGGATTAAGCTGGAGTTGATGTGGATGATCAGCCACAGGCTGGATTAAGGTGGAGTTGATGTGGATTATCAGCAACAGGCTGGATTAAGGTGGAGTTGAGGTGGATGATCAGCCACAGTCTGGATTGACGTGGAGTTGAGGTGGAAGATCAGCTACAGGCTGGATTAAGGTGGAGTTGAGGGAGAAGATCAGCCACAGGCTGGATTAAGGTGGAGTTGAGGTGGATGATCAGCCAAGGGCTGGATTAAGGTGGAGTTGAGGGAGATGATCATCCACAGTGTGGATTAAGGTGGAGTTGAGGGCGATGATCATCCACAGGCTGGATTAAGGTGGAGTTGAGTTGGATGATCAGCCAAAGGCTGGATTAGGGTGGAGTTGAGTTGGATGATCAGCCACAGTCTGGATTAAGGTGGAGTTGAGGTGGATGATCAGCAACAGGCTGGATTAAGGTGGTGTTGAGGTGGATGATTAGCCACAGGCTGGATTAAGGTGGAGTTGAGGTGTATGATCCGCCACAGGCTGGATAAAGGTGGAGTTGAGGTGGATGATTAGCCACAGGCTGGATTAAGATGGAGTTGAGCGAGAAAATCAGCCACAAGCTGGATGAAGTTGGAGTTGAGGTGGATGATCAGCCAAAGGCTGGATCAAGTTGGAGCTGAGGTGGATGATCAGCCACAGGCTGGAATAGTGTGGAGTTGAGGGTGAAGATCAGCCACAGGCTGGATTAAGGATGTGTTAAGGTGGATGATCAGCCACAGGCTGAATTAAGGTGGAGTAGAGGTGGAATATCAGCCACAGGCTTGATGAAGTTGGAGTTGTGGTCGATGATCAGCCACAGGCAGTATTAAGGTGAAGTGGAGGTCGAATATCTGCCACAGGCTGGATTAAGGTGGAGTTGAGGTGGATGATCAGCTACAGGCTGGATTAAGGTGGAGTTGAGGTGGATGATCAGTCATAGGCTGGATTAAGCTGGAGTTGATGTGGATGATCAGCCACACGCTGGATTAAGGTGGAGTTGATGTGGATTATCAGCAACAGGCTGGATTAAGGTGGAGTTGAGGTGGATGATCAGCCACAGTCTGGATTAAGGAGGAGTTGAGGTGGAAGATCAGCCACAGGCTGGATTAATGTGGAGTTGAGGTGGATGATCAGCCAAGGGCTGGATTAAGGTGGAGTTGAGGTGGATGATCAGTCACAGGCTGGATTAAGGTGGAGTTGAGGGAGAAGATCAGCCACAGGCTGGATTAAGGTGGAGTTGAGGTGGATGATCAGCCACAGGCTGGATGAAGGTGGAGTTGAGGTAGATGATCAGCCATAGGCTGGATTAAGGTGTAGTTGAGGTGGATTATCAGCCACAGGCTGGATTAAGGTGGAGTTGAGGTGGATGATCAGCCACAGTCTGGATTCAGGAGGAGTTGAGGTGGAAGATCAGCCACAGGCTGGATTAATGTGGAGTTGAGGTGGATGATCAGCCAAGGGCTGGATTAAGGTGGAGTTGAGGTGGATGATCAGTCACAGGCTGGATTAAGGTGGAGTTGAGGGAGAAGATCAGCCACAGGCAGGATTAAGGTGGAGTTGAGGTGGATGATCAGCCACAGGCTGGATGAAGGTGGAGTTGAGGTGGATGATCAGCCACAGGCTGGATTAAGGTGTCGTTGAGGTGGATGATCAGCCACAGGCTGGATTAAGGTGGAGTTGAGGTGGGTGATCAGCCCCAGGCTGGATTAAGGTGGAGTTGAGGGAGAATTTCAGCCACAGGCTGGATTAAGGTGAAGTGGAGGTGGAATATCAGCCACAGGCTGGATTAAGGTGGAGTTGAGGTGGATGATCAGTCATAGGCTGGATTAAGCTGGAGTTGATGTGGATGATCAGCCACAGGCTGGATTAAGGTGGAGTTGATGTGGATTATCAGCAACAGGCTGGATTAAGGTGGAGTTGAGGTGGATGATCAGCCACAGTCTGGGTTGACGTGGAGTTGAGGTGGAAGATCAGCTACAGGCTGGATTAAGGTGGAGTTGAGGGAGAAGATCAGCCACAGGCTGGATTAAGGTGGAGTTGAGTTGGATGATCAGCCAAGGGCTGGATTAAGGTGGAGTTGAGGGAGATGATCATCCACAGTGTGGATTAAGGTGGAGTTGAGGGCGATGATCATCCACAGGCTGGATTAAGGTGGAGTTGAGGGAGATGATCATCCACAGGCTGGATTAAGGTGGAGTTGAGGGAGACGATCAGCCACAGGGTGGATTAAGGTGGAATTGAGGTTGATGATCAGTCACAGGCTGGATTAAGGTGGAGTTGAGGTGGATGATCAGTCACAGGCTGGATTAAGGTGGAGTTGAGGGAGATGATCATCCACAGGCTGCATTAAGGTGGAGTTGAGGTGGAAGATCAGCCACAGGCTGGTTTAAGGTGGAGTTGAGGGTGAATTTCAGCCACAGGCTGGATTAAGGTGAAGTGGAGGTGGAATATCAGCCACAGGCTGGATAAAGGCGTAGGTGAGGTGGATGATCAGCCATAGGCTGGATTAAGGTGGAGTTGAGGTGGCTTATCAGCAACAGGCTGGATTAAGGTGGAGTTGAGGAGGATGATCAGCCACAGTCTGGATTAAGGAGGAGTTGAGGTGGAAGATCAGCCACAGGCTGGATTAATGTGGAGTTGGGTTGGAAGATCAGCTACAGGCTGGATTAAGGTGGAGTTGAGGTGGATGGTCAGTCACAGGCTGGATTAAGGTGGAGTTGAGGTGGCAGATCAGTCACAGGCTGGATTAATGTGGAGTTGAGGGAGATGATCAGCCACAGGCTGGATTAAGGTGGAGTTGACGTGGAAGATCAGCTACAGGCTGGATTAAGGTGGAGTTGAGGTGGATGATCAGCCACAGGCTGGATTAAGGTGGAGTTGAGGTGGATGATCAGCCACAGGCTGGATTAAGGTGGAGTTGAGGTGGATGATCAGCCACAGGCTGGATTAAGGTGGAGTTCAGGTGGATGATCAGTCACAGGCTGGATTAAGGTGGAGTTGAGGGAGAAGATCAGCCACAGGCTGGATTAATGAGGAGTTGAGGGAGATGATCAGCCACAGGCTGGATTAAGGTGGAGTTGAGGGAGAAGATCAGCCACAGGCTGGATTAAGGTGGAGTTGAGGTGGATGATCAGCCACAGGCTGGATTAAGGTGGAGTTGTGGTGGATGATCAGTCACAGGCTGGATTAAGGTGGAGTTGAGAGAGAAGATCAGCCACAGGCTGGATTAATGTGGAGTTGAGGTGGATGATCAGCCACAGGCTGGATTAAGGTGGAGTTGAGGTGGATGATCAGCCACAGGCTGGATTAAGGTGGAGTTGAGGTGGATGATCAGCCACAGGCTGGATTAAGGTGGAGTTCAGGTGGATGATCAGTCACAGGCTGGATTAAGGTGGAGTTGAGGGAGAAGATCAGCCACAGGCTGGATTAATGAGGAGTTGAGGGAGATGATCAGCCACAGGCTGGATTAAGGTGGAGTTGAGGGAGAAGATCAGCCACAGGCTGGATTAAGGTGGAGTTGAGGTGGATGATCAGCCACAGGCTGGATTAAGGTGGAGTTGTGGTGGATGATCAGTCACAGGCTGGATTAAGGTGGAGTTGAGAGAGAAGATCAGCCACAGGCTGGATTAATGTGGAGTTGAGGTGGATGATCAGCCACAGGCTGGATTAAGGTGGAGTTGAGGGTGAATTTCAGCCACAGGCTGGATTAAGGTGAAGTGGAGGTGGAATATCAGCCACAGGCTGGATAAAGGAGTAGGTGAGGTGGATGATCAGCCACAGGCTGGATTAAGGTGGAGTTGAGGTGGATGATCAGCCACAGTCTGGATTAAGGAGGAGTTGAGGTGGAAGATCAGCCACAGGCTGGATTAATGTGGAGTTGAGGTGTATGATCAGTCACAGGCTGGATTAAGGTGGAGTTGAGGGAGAAGATCAGCCACAGGCTGGATTAAGGTGGAGTTGAGGTGGATGATCAGTCACTGGCTGGATTAAGGTGGAGTTGAGGGAGAAGATCAGCCACAGGCTGGATTAAGGTGGAGTTGAGGGAGAAGATCAGCCACAGGCTGGATTAAGGTGGAGTTGAGGTGGATGAACAGTCACAGGCTGGATTAAGGTGGAGTTGAGGTGGATGATCGGCCATAGGCTGGATGAAGGTGGAGTTGAGGTGGATATTCAGACACAAGATGGATTAAGGTGGAGTTGAGGGAGAAGATCAGCCACAGGCTGGATTAAGGTGGAGTTGAGGTGGATGATCAGCCACAGGCTGGATTAAGTTGGAGTTGAGGTGGATGATCAGCCGGAGGCTGGTTTAAGGTAGAGTTGAGGGAGAATTTCAGCCACAGGCGAGATTAAGGTGAAGTGGAGGTGGAATATCAGCCACAGGCTGGATTAAGGTGGAGTTGAGGTGGATGATCCGTCATAGGCTGGATTAAGCTGGAGTTGATGTGGATGATCAGCCACAGGCTGGATTAAGGTGGAGTTGATGTGGATTATCAGCAACAGGCTGGATTAAGGTGGAGTTGAGGTGGATGATCAGCCACAGTCTGGATTAAGGTGGAGTTGAGGTGGAAGATCAGCTACAGGCTGGATTAAGGTGGAGTTGAGGTGGATGATCATACAAGGGCTGGATTAAGCTGGAGTTGAGGTGGATGATCAGTCACAGGCTGGATTAAGGTGGAGTTGAGGTACATGATCAGCCACAGGCTGATTTAAGGTGCAGTTGAGGTGGATGATCAGCCACAGGCTGGATTAAGTTGGAGTTGATGTGGATGATCAGCCACAGGCTGGATTAAGGTGGAGTTGAGGTGGATGATCAGCCACAGGCTAGATCAAGGTGGAGTTGAGGTGGATGATCAGCCACAGGCTGGATTAGGGTGGAGTTGAGGTGGAAGATCAGCCACGGGCTGGATTAATGTGGAGTTGAGGTGGATGATCAGTCACATGCTGGATTATGGTGGAGTTGAGGGAGAAGATCAGCCACAGGCTGGATTAAGGTGGAGTTGAGGTGAATGATCAGCCACGGGCTGGATTAAGGTGGAGTTGATGTGTATGATCATTCACAGGCTGGATTAAGGTGGAGTTGAGGGAGAAAATTAGCCATAGGCTGGATTAAGGTGTAGTTGAGGTGGATGATCAGCCACAGGCTGGATTAAGGTGGAGTTGATGTGGATGATCATCCACAGGCTGTATTAAGGTGGAGTTGAGGTGGATGATCAGCCACAGGCTGGATTAGGGTGGAGTTGAGTTGGATGATCAGCCACAGTCTGGATTAAGGTGGAGTTGAGGTGGGTGATAAGCAACAGGCTGGATTAAGTTGGTGTTGAGGTGGATGATTAGCCAAAGGCTGGATTAAGGTGGAGTTGAGGTGTATGATCCGCCACACGCTGGATTAAGGTGGAGTTGAGGTGGATGATTAGCCACAGGCTGGATTAAGATGTTGTTGAGGGAGAAAATCAGCCACAAGCTGGATGAAGTTAAAGTTGAGGTGGATGATCAGCCACAGGCTGGATTAAGTTGGAGCTGAGGTGGATGATTAGCCACAGGCTGGAATAGTGTGGAGTTGAGGGTGAATATCAGCCACAGGCTGGATTAAGGATGTGTTGTGGTGGATGATCAGCCACAGGCTGAATTAAGGTGGAGTTGAGGTGGAAGATCAGCCACAGGCTGGATGAAGGTGGAGTTGTGGTCGATGATCAGCCACAGGCTGGATTAAGGTGGAGTTGAGGGAGAATTTCAGCCACAGGCTGGATTAAGGTGAAGTGGAGGTGGAATATCTGCCACAGGCTGGATTAAGGTGGAGTTGAGGTGGATGATCAGCTACAGGCTGGATTAAGGTGGAGTTGAGGTGGATGATCAGTCATAGGCTGGATTAAGCTGGATTTGATGTGGATGATCAGCCACACGCTGGATTAAGGTGGAGTTGATATGGATTATCAGCAACAGGCTGGATTAAGGTGGAGTTGAGGTGGATGATCAGCCACAGTCTGGATTAAGGAGGAGTTGAGGTGGAAGATCAGCCACAGGCTGGATTAATGTGGAGTTGAGGTGGATGATCAGCCAAGGGCTGGTTTAAGGTGGAGTTGAGGTGGATCATCAGTCACAGGCTGGATTAAGGTGGAGTTGAGGGAGAAGATAAGCCACAGGCTGGATTAAGGTGGAGTTGAGGTGGAGGATCAGCCACAGGCTGGATGAAGGTGGAGTTGAGGTAGATGATCAGCCATAGGCTGGAGTAAGGTGTAGTTGAGGTGGATTATCAGTCACAGGCTGGATTAAGGTGGAGTTGAGGTGGATGATCAGCCCCAGGCTGGTTTAAGGTGGAGTTGAGGGAGATTTTCAGCCACAGGCTGGATTAAGCTGAAGTGGAGGTGGAATATCAGCCACAGGCTGGAAAAAGGAGGAGTTGAGGTGGATGATCAGCCATAGGCTGGATTAAGGTGGAGTTGAGGTGGATGATCAGTCATAGGCTGGATTAAGCTGGAGTTGAGGTGGATGATCAGCCACAGGCTAGATCAAGGTGGAGTTGAGGTGGATGATCAGCCACAGGCTGGATTAAGGTGGAGTTGATGTGGATGATCAGCCACAGGCTGGATTAAGGTGGAGTTGAGGTGGATGATCAGCCACAGGCTAGATCAAGGTGGAGTTGAGGTGGATGATCATCCACAGGCTGGATTAAGGTGGAGTTGAGGTGGATGATCAGCCACAGGCTGGATTAAGGTGGAATTGGGGTGGATGATCAGCCACAGGCTGGATTAAGGTGGAGTTGAGGTGGATGATCAGCCACAGGCTGGATGAAGGTGGAGTTGAGGTGGATGATCAGTCACAGGCTGGATTAAGGTGGAGCTGAGGTACATGATCAGCCACAGGCTGGATTAAGGTTTAGTTGAGGTGGATGATCAGCCACAGGCTGGATTAATGTGGAGTTGATGTGGATGATCAGCCACAGGCTGGATTAAGGTGGAGTTGAGGTGGATGATCAGCCACAGGCAAGATCAAGGTGGAGTTGAGTTGGATGATCAGCCACAGTCTGGATTAAGGTGGAGTTGAGGTGGAAGATAAGCTACAGGCTGGATTAATGTGGAGTTGAGGTGGATGATCAGCCAAGGACTGGATTAAGGTGGAGTTGAGGGAGATGATCATCCACAGGGTGGATTAAATTGGAGTTGAGGGAGATGATCATCCACAGGCTGGATTAAGGTGGAGTTGAGGGAGATGATCATCCACAGGCTGGATTAAGGTGGAGTTGAGGGAGAAGATCAGCCACAGGCTGGATTAAGGTGGAGTTGAGGTGGAAGATCAGCTACAGGCTGGATTAAGGTGGAGTTGAGATGGATGATCAGTCACAGGCTGGATTAATGTGGAGTTGTGGGAGATGATCAGCCACAGGCTGGATTAAGGTGGAGTTGAGGTGGAAGATCAGCTACAGGCTGGATTAAGGTGGAGTTGAGGGAGAAGATCAGCCACAGGCTGGATTAAGGTGGAGTTGAGGGTGAATTTCAGCCACAGGCTGGATTAAGGTGAAGTGGAGGTGGAATATCAGCCACAGGCTGGATTAAAGTGGAGTTGAGGGAGAAGATCAGCCACAGGCTGAATTAAGGTGGAGTTGAGGTGGATTATCAGCAAGAGGCTGGATTAAGGTGGAGTTGAGGTGGATGATCATCCGCAGTCTGGATTAAGGAGGAGTTGAGGTGGAAGATCAGCCACAGGCTGGATTAATGTGGAGTTGAGGTGGATGATCAGCCAAGGGCTGGATTAAGGTGGAGTTGAGGTGGATGATCAGTCACAGGCTGGATTAAGGTAGAGTTGAGGGAGAAGATCAGCCACAGGCTGGATTAACGTGGAGTTGAGGTGGATGATCAGCCACAGGCTGGATGAAGGTGGAGTTGAGGTGGATGATCAGACACAAGCTGGATTAAGGTGGAGTTGAGGTAGAAGATCAGCCACAGGCTGGATTAAGGTGGAGTTGAGGTGGATGATCAGCCACAGGCTGGATTAAGGTGGAGTTGAGGTGGATGATTAGCCACAGGCTGGTTTAAGGTGGAGTTGAGGGAGAATTTCAGCCACAGGCTAGATTAAGGTGAAGTGGAGGTGGAATATCAGCCACAGGCTGGATTAAGGTGGAGTTGAGGTGGATGATCAGTCATAGGCTGGATTAAGCTGGAGTTGATGTGGATGATCAGCCACAGGCTGGATTAAGGTGGAGTTGATGTGGATTATCAGCAACAGCCTGGATTAAGGTGGAGTTGAGGTGGATGATCAGCCAAAGCCTGGATTAAGGTGGAGTTGAGGTGGAAGATCAGCTACAGGCTGGATTAAGGTGGAGTTGAGGTGGATTATGATACAAGGGCTGGATTAAGGTGGAGTTGAGGTGGATGATCAGTCACAGGCTGGATTAAGGTGGAGTTGAGGTACATGATCAGCCACAGGCTGGATTGAGGTGTAGTTGAGGTGGATGATCATCCACAGGCTGGATTAAGGTGGAGTTGATGTGGATGATCAGCCACAGGCTGGATTAAGGTGGAGTTGAGGTGGATGATCAGCCACAGGCTAGATCAAGGTGGAGTTGAGGTGGATGATCAGCCACAGGCTTAATTAACGTGGAGTTGAGGTGGATGATCAGCCACAGTCTGGATTAAGGTGGAGTTGAGGTGGAAGATCAGCCACGGGCTGGATTAATGTGGAGTTGAGGTGGATGATCCGTCACAGGCTGGATTAAGGTGGAGTTGAGGGAGAAGATCAGCCACAGGCTGGATTAAGGTGGAGTTGAGGTGAATGATCAGCCACGGGTTGGATTAAGGTGGAGTTGAGGTGTATGATCATTCACAGGCTGGATTAAGGTGGAGTTGAAGGAGAAGATCAGCCATAGGCTGGATTAAGGTGGAGTTGAGGTGGATGAACAGCCACAGGCTGGATTAAGGTGGAGTAGAGGTTGATGATCAGCCACAGGCTGGATTAAGGTGTAGTTGAGGTGGATGATCAGCCGCAGGCTGGATTACAGTGGAGTTGAGGTGGATGATCAGCCACAGGCTGGATTAAGGTGGAGTTGAGGTGGATGTTCAGCCACAGGCTGGATTAAGGTGGAGTTGAGGTCGAGGATCAGCCACAGGCTGGATTAAGGTGGAGTTGAGGTGGAAGATCAGCCACAGGCTGGATTAAGGTGGAGTTGATGAGGATGATCAGCCACAGGCTGGATTAAGGTGGAGTTGAGGTGGATGATAAGCCACAGGCTGGATTAAGGTGGAGTTGAGGGAAAAGATCAGACACAGGCTGGATTAAGTTGGAGTTGAGGTGGATGATCAGCCACAGGCTGGATGAAGGTGGAGTTGAGGTAGATGATCAGCCATAGGCTGGATTAAGGTGTCGTTGAGGTGGATGATCAGCCACAGGCTGGATTAAGGTGGAGTTGAGGTGGATGATCAGCCCCATGCTGGTTTAAGGTGGAGTTGAGGGAGAATTACAGCCAGAGGCTGGATTAAGGTTAAGTGGAGGTGGAATATCAGCCACAGGCTGGAAAAAGGAGGAGTTGAGGTGGATGATCAGCCATAGGCTGGATTAAAGTGGAGTTGAGGTGGATGATCAGTGATAGGCTGGATTAAGCTGGAGTTGAGGTGGATGATCAGCCACAGGCTAGATCAAGGTGGAGTTGAGGTGGATGATCAGCCAAAGGCTGGATTAAGGTGGAGTTGAGGTGGATGATCAGCCACAGGCTAGATCAAGGTGGAGTTGAGGTGGATGATCATCCACAGGCTGGATTAAGGTGGAGTTGAGGTGGATGATCATACAAGGGCTGGATTAAGGTGGAGTTGAGGTGGATGATCAGTCACAGGCTGGATTAAGGTGGAGCTGAGGTACATGATCAGCCACAGGCTGGATTAAAGTGTAGTTGAGGTGGATGATCAGCCACAGGCTGGATTAAGGCGGAGTTGATGTGGATGATCAGCCACAGGCTGGATTAAGGTGGAGTTGAGGTGGATGATCAGCCACAGGCTAGATCAAGGTGGAGTTGAGGTGGATGATCAGCCACAGGCTTAATTAAGGTGGAGTTGAGGTGGATGATCAGCCACAGTCTGGATTAAGGTGGAGTTGAGGTGGAAGATCAGCCACGGGCTGGATTAATGTGGAGTTGAGGTGGATGATCAGTCACAGGCTGGATTATGGTGGAGTTGAGGGAGAAGATCAGCCACAGGCTGGATTAAGGTGGTGTTGACGTGGATGATCAGCCACAGGCTGGATTAAGGTGGAGTTGAGGTGAATGATCAGCCACGGGCTGGATTAAGGTGGAGTTGAGGTGTATGATCATTCACAGGCTGGATGAAGGTGGAGTTGAGGGAGAAGATCAGCCATAGGCTGGATTAAGGTGGAGTTGAGGTGGATGATCAGCCACAGGCTGGATTAAGGTGGAGTAGAGTTTGATGATCAGCCACAGGCTGGATTAAGGTGTAGTTGAGGTGGTTGATCAGCCACAGGCTGGATTACAGTGGAGTTGAGGTGGATGATCAGCCACAGGCTGGATTAAGATGGAGTTGAGTTGGATGATCAGCCACAGGCTGGAGTAAGGTGGAGTTGAGGAGGATGATCAGCCACAGGCTGGATTAAGGTGGAGTTGAGGTGCATGATCAGTCACAGGCTGGATTAAGGTGGAGTTGAGGGAGAAGATCAGCCACAGGCTGGATTAAGGTGGAGTTGAGGTGGATGATCAGTCACTGGTTGGATTAAGGTGGAGTTGAGGGAGAAGATCAGCCACAGGCTGGATTAAGGTGGAGTTGAGGGAGAAGATCAGCCACAGGCTGGATTAAGGTGGAGTTGAGGTGGATGAACAGTCACAGGCTGGATTAAGGTGGAGTTGAGGTGGATGATCAGCCATAGGCTGGATGAAGGTGGAGTTGAGGTGGATATTCAGACACAAGATGGATTAAGGTGGAGTTGAGGGAGAAGATCAGCCACAGGCTGGATTCAGGTGGAGTTGAGGTGGATGATCAGCCACAGGCTGGATTAAGTTGGAGTTGAGGTGGATGATCAGCCGGAGGCTGGTTTAAGGTAGAGTTGAGGGAGAATTTCAGCCACAGGCGAGATTAAGGTGAAGTGGAGGTGGAATATCAGCCACAGGCTGGATTAAGGTGGAGTTGAGGTGGATGATCAGTCATAGGCTGGATTAAGCTGGAGTTGATGTGGATGATCAGCCACAGGCTGGATTAAGGTGGAGTTGATGTGGATTATCAGCAACAGGCTGGATTAAGGTGGAGTTGAGGTGGATGATCAGCCACAGTCTGGATTAAGGTGGAGTTGAGGTGGAAGATCAGCTACAGGCTGGATTAAGGTGGAGTTGATGTGGATGATCATACAAGGGCTGGATTAAGGTGGAGTTGAGGTGGATGATCAGTGACAGGCTGGTTTAAGGTGGAGTTGAGGTACATGATCAGCCACAGGCTGGATTAAGGTGTAGTTGAGGTGGATGATCAGCCACAGGCTGGATTAAGTTGGAGTTGATGTGGATGATCTGCCACAGGCTGGATTAAGGTGGAGTTGCGGTGGATGATCAGCCACAGGCTAGATCAAGGTGGAGTTGAGGTGGATGATCAGCCACAGGCTCGATAAAGGTGGAGTTGAGGTGGAAGATCAGCCACGGGCTGGATTAATGTGGAGTTGAGGTGGATGATCAGTCACATGCTGGATTATGGTGGAGTTGAGGGAGAAGATCAGCCACAGGCTGGATTAAGGTGGAGTTGAGGTGAATGATCAGCCACGGGCTGGATTAAGGTGGAGTTGATGTGTATGATCATTCACAGGCTGGATTAAGGTGGAGTTGAGGGAGAAAATTAGCCAAAGGCTGGATTAAGGTGTAGTTGAGGTGGATGATCAGCCACAGGCTGGATTAAGGTTGAGTTGATGTGGATGATCATCCACAGGCTTTATTAAGGTGGAGTTGAGGTGGATGATCAGCCACAGGCTGGATTAGGGTGGAGTTGAGTTGGATGATCAGCCACAGTCTGGATTAAGGTGGAGTTGAGTTGGATGATAAGCAACAGGCTGGATTAAGTTGGTGTTGAGGTGGATGATTAGCCACAGGCTGGATTAAGGTGGAGTTGAGGTGTATGATCCGCCACACGCTGGATTAAGGTGGAGTTGAAGTGGATGATTAGCCACAGGCTGGATTAAGATGTTGTTGAGGGAGAAAATCAGCCACAAGCTGGATGAAGTTAAAGTTGAGGTGGATGATCAGCCACAGGCTGGATTAAGTTGGAGCTGAGGTGGATGATTAGCCACAGGCTGGAATAGTGTGGAGTTGAGGGTGAATATCAGCCACAGGCTGGATTAAGGATGTGTTGTGGTGGATGATCAGCCACAGGCTGAATTAAGGTGGAGTTGAGGTGGAAGATCAGCCACAGGCTGGATGAAGGTGGAGTTGTGGTCGATGATCAGCCACAGGCTGGATTAAGGTGGAGTTGAGGGAGAATTTCAGCCACAGGCTGGATTAAGGTGAAGTGGAGGTGGAATATCTGCCACAGGCTGGATTAAGGTGGAGTTGAGGTGGATGATCAGCTACAGGCTGGATTAAGGTGGAGTTGAGGTGGATGATCAGTCATAGGCTGGATTAAGCTGGATTTGATGTGGATGATCAGCCACACGCTGGATTAAGGTGGAGTTGATGTGGATTATCAGCAACAGGCTGGATTAAGGTGGAGTTGAGGTGGATGATCAGCCACAGTCTGGATTAAGGAGGAGTTGAGGTGGAAGATCAGCCACAGGCTGGATTAATGTGGAGTTGAGGTGGATGATCAGCCAAGGGCTGGTTTAAGGTGGAGTTGAGGTGGATCATCAGTCACAGGCTGGATTAAGGTCGAGTTGAGGGAGAAGATAAGCCACAGGCTGGATTAAGGTGGAGTTGAGGTGGAGGATCAGCCACAGGCTGGATGAAGGTGGAGTTGAGGTAGATGATCAGCCATAGGCTGGATTAAGGTGTAGTTGAGGTGGATTATCAGCCACAGGCTGGATTAAGGTGGAGTTGAGGTGGATGATCAGCCCCAGGCTGGTTTAAGGTGGAGTTGAGGGAGATTTTCAGCCACAGGCTGGATTAAGCTGAAGTGGAGGTGGAATATCAGCCACAGGCTGGAAAAAGGAGGAGTTGAGGTGGATGATCAGCCATAGGCTGGATTAAGGTGGAGTTGAGGTGGATGATCAGTCATAGGCTGGATTAAGCTGGAGTTGAGGTGGATGATCAGCCACAGGCTAGATCAAGGTGGAGTTGAGGTGGATGATCAGCCACAGGCTGGATTAAGGTGGAGTTGATGTGGATGATCAGCCACAGGCTGGATTAAGGTGGAGTTGAGGTGGATGATCAGCCACAGGCTAGATCAAGGTGGAGTTGAGGTGGATGATCATCCACAGGCTGGATTAAGGTGGAGTTGAGGTGGATGATCATACAAGGGCTGGATTAAGGTGGAGTTGGGGTGGATGATCAGCCACAGGCTGGATTAAGGTGGAGTTGAGGTGGATGATCAGCCACAGGCTGGATTAAGGTGGAGTTGAGGTGGATGATCAGTCACAGGCTGGATTAAGGTGGAGCTGAGGTACATGATCAGCCACAGGCTGGATTAAGGTTTAGTTGAGGTGGATGATCAGCCACAGGCTGGATTAAGGTGGAGTTGATGTGGATGATCAGCCACAGGCTGGATTAAGGTGGAGTTGAGGTGGATGATCAGCCACAGGCAAGATCAATGTGGAGTTGAGGTGGATGATCAGCCACAGTCTGGATTAAGGTGGAGTTGAGGTGGAAGATAAGCTACAGGCTGGATTAATGTGGAGTTGAGGTGGATGATCAGCCAAGGACTGGATTAAGGTGGAGTTGAGGGAGATGATCATCCACAGGGTGGATTAAATTGGAGTTGAGGGAGATGATCATCCACAGGCTGGATTAAGGTGGAGTTGAGTGAGATGATCATCCACAGGCTGGATTAAGGTGGAGTTGAGGGAGAAGATCAGCCACAGGCTGGATTAATGTGGAGTTGAGGTGGAAGATCAGCTACAGGCTGGATTAAGGTGGAGTTGAGGTGGATGATCAGTCACAGGCTGGATTAATGTGGAGTTGTGGGAGATGATCAGCCACAGGCTGGATTAAGGTGGAGTTGAGGTGGAAGATCAGCCACAGGCTGGATTAAGGTGGAGTTGAGGGAGAAGATCAGCCACAGGCTGGATTAAGGTGGAGTTGAGGGTGAATTTCAGCCACAGGCTGGATTAAGGTGAAGTGGAGGTGGAATATCAGCCACAGGCTGGATTAAAGTGGAGTTGAGGGAGAAGATCAGCCACAGGCTGAATTAAGGTGGAGTTGAGGTGGATTATCAGCAAGAGGCTGGATTAAGGTGGAGTTGAGGTGGATGATCATCCACAGTCTGGATTATGGAGGAGTTGAGGTGGAAGATCAGCCACAGGCTGGATTAATGTGGAGTTGAGGTGGATGATCAGCCAAGGGCTGGATTAAGGTGGAGTTGAGGTGGATGATCAGTCACAGGCTGGATTAAGGTAGAGTTGAGGGAGAAGATCAGCCACAGGCTGGATTAAGGTGGAGTTGAGGTGGATGATCAGCCACAGGCTGGATGAAGGTGGAGTTGAGGTGGATGATCAGACACAAGCTGGATTAAGGTGGAGTTGAGGGAGAAGATCAGCCACAGGCTGGATTAAGGTGGAGTTGAGGTGGATGATCAGCCACAGGCTGGATTAAGGTGGAGTTGAGGTGGATGATCAGCCACAGGCTGGTTTAAGGTGGAGTTGAGGGAGAATTTCAGCCACAGGCTAGATTAAGGTGAAGTGGAGGTGGAATATCAGCCACAGGCTGGATTAAGGTGGAGTTGAGGTGGATGATCAGTCATAGGCTGGATTAAGCTGGAGTTGATGTGGATGATCAGCCACAGGCTGGATTAAGGTGGAGTTGATGTGGATTATCAGCAACAGCCTGGATTAAGGTGGAGTTGAGGTGGATGATCAGCCAAAGCCTGGATTAAGGTGGAGTTGAGGTGGATGATCAGCCAAAGCCTGGATTAAGGTGGAGTTGAGGTGGAAGATCAGCTACAGGCTGGATTAAGGTGGAGTTGAGGTGGATGATCATACAAGGGTTGGATTAAGGTGGAGTTGAGGTGGATGATCAGTCACAGGCTGGATTAAGGTGGAGTTGAGGTACATGATCAGCCACAGGCTGGATTAAGGTGGAGTTGAGGTGGATGATCAGCCACAGGCTGGATTAAGGTGGAGTTGAGGTGGATGATCAGCCACAGGCTAGATCAAGGTGGAGTTGAGGTGGATGATCAGCCACAGGCTTAATTAAGGTGGAGTTGAGGTGGATGATCAGCCACAGTCTGGATTAAGGTGGAGTTGAGGTGGAAGATCAGCCACGGGCTGGATTAATGTGGAGTTGAGGTGGATGATCAGTCACAGGCTGGATTATGGTGGAGTTGAGGGAGAAGATCAGCCACAGGCTGGATTAAGGTGGAGTTGAGGTGAATGATCAGCCACGGTTTGGATTAAGGTGGAGTTGATGTGTATGATCATTCACAGGCTGGATTAAGGTGGAGTTGAAGGAGAAGATCGGCCATAGGCTGGATTAAGGTGGAGTTGAGGTGGATGAACAGCCACAGGCTGGATTAAGGTGGAGTAGAGGTTGATGATCAGCCACAGGCTGGATTAAGGTGTCGTTGAGGTGGATGATCAGCCACAGGCTGGATTACAGTGGAGTTGAGGTGAATGATCAGCCACAGGCTGGATTAAGGTGGAGTTGAGGTGGATGTTCAGCCACAGTCTGGATTAAGGTGGAGTTGAGGTCGAAGATCAGCCACAGGCTGGATTAAGGTGGAGTTGAGGTGGAAGATCAGCCACAGGCTGGATTAAGGTGGAGTTGATGAGGATGATCAGCCACAGGCTGGATTAAGGTGGAGTTGAGGTGGATGATAAGCCACAGGCTGGATTAAGGTGGAGTTGAGGGAAAAGATCAGACACAGGCTGGATTAAGTTGGAGTTGAGGTGGATGATCAGCCACAGGCTGGATTAAGGTGGAGTTGAGGTGGTTGATCAGCCACAGGCTGGATTAAAGTGGAGTTGATGTGGATGATAATCCACAGGCTGGATTAAGGTGGAGTTGAGGTGGACGATCAGCCACAGGCTAGATCAAGGTGGAGTTGAGGTGGATGATCAGCCACAGGCTGGATTAGGGTGGAGTTGAGTTGGATGATCAGCCACAGTGTGGATTAAGGTGGAGTTGAGGTGGATGATTAGCAAAAGGCTGGATTAAGGTCGTGTTGAGGTGGATGATTTGCCACAGGCTGGATTAAGGTGGAGTTGAGGTGTATGATCCGCCAGAGGCTGGATTAAGGTGGAGTTGAGGTGGATGATTAGCCACAGGCTGGATTAAGATGGAGTTGAGGGAGAAAATCAGCCACAAGCTGGATGAAGTTGGAGTTGAGGTGGATGATCAGCCACAGGCTGGATTACGTTGGAGCTGAGGTGGATGATCAGCCACAGGCTGGAATAGTGTGGAGTTGAGGGTGAAGATCAGCCACAGGCTGGATTAAGGAGGTGTTGTGGTGGATGATCAGCCACAGGCTGAATTAAGGTGGAGTTGAGGTGGAAGATAAGCCACAGGCTGGATTAAGGTGGAGTTGTGGTCGATGATCAGCCACAGGCTGGATTAAGGTGGAGTTGAGGGAAATTTCAGCCACAGGCTGGAGTAAGGTGAAGTGGAGGTGGAATATCTGCCACAGGCTGGATTAAGGTGGAGTTGAGGTGGATGATCAGCCACAGGCTGGATTAAGGTGGAGTTGAGGTGGATGATCAGCTACAGGCTGGATTAAGCTGGAGTTGATGTGGATGATCAGCCACATGCTGGATTAAGGTGGAGTTGATGTGGATGATCAGCCACAGGCTGGATTAAGGTGGAGTTGAGGAGGATGATCAGCAACAGGCTGGATTAAGGTGGAGTTGAGGTGGATGATCAGCCACAGTCTGGATTAAGGAGGAGTTGAGGTGGAAGATCAGCCACAGGCTGGATTAATGTGGAGTTGAGGTGGATGATCAGCCAAGGGCTGGATTAAGGTGGAGTTGAGGTGGATCATCAGTCACAGGCTGGATTAAGGTGGAGTTGAGGGAGAAGATCAGCCACAGGCTGGATTAAGGTGGAGTTGAGGTGGATGATCAGCCACAGGCTGGATGAAGGTGGAGTTGAGGTAGATGATCAGCCATAGGCTGGATTAAGGTGTAGTTGAGGTGGATGATCAGCCACAGGCTGGATTAAGGTGGAGTTGAGGTGGATGATCAGCCCCAGGCTGGTTTAAGGTGGAGTTGAGGGAGAATTACAGCCAGAGGCTGGATTAAGGTGAAGTGGAGGTGGAATATCAGCCACAGGCTGGAAAAAGGAGGAGTTGAGGTGGATGATCAGCCATAGGCTGGATTAAAGAGGAGTTGAGGTGGATGATCAGTGATAGGCTGGATTAAGCTGGTGTTGAGGTGGATGATCAGCCACAGGCTAGATCAAGGTGGAGTTGAGGTGGATGATCAGCCACAGGCTGGATTAAGGTGGAGTTGAGGTGGATGATCAGCCACAGGCTGGTTTAAGGTGGAGTTGAGGGAGAATTTCAGCCACAGGCTAGATTAAGGTGAAGTGGAGGTGGAATATCAGCCACAGGCTGGATTAAGGTGGAGTTGAGGTGGATGATCAGTCATAGGCTGGATTAAGCTGGAGTTGATGTGGATGATCAGCCACAGGCTGGATTAAGGTGGAGTTGATGTGGATTATCAGCAACAGCCTGGATTAAGGTGGAGTTGAGGTGGATGATCAGCCAAAGCCTGGATTAAGGTGGAGTTGAGGTGGATGATCAGCCAAAGCCTGGATTAAGGTGGAGTTGAGGTGGAAGATCAGCTACAGGCTGGATTAAGGTGGAGTTGAGGTGGATGATCATACAAGGGTTGGATTAAGGTGGAGTTGAGGTGGATGATCAGTCACAGGCTGGATTAAGGTGGAGTTGAGGTACATGATCAGCCACAGGCTGGATTAAGGTGGAGTTGAGGTGGATGATCAGCCACAGGCTGGATTAAGGTGGAGTTGAGGTGGATGATCAGCCACAGGCTAGATCAAGGTGGAGTTGAGGTGGATGATCAGCCACAGGCTTAATTAAGGTGGAGTTGAGGTGGATGATCAGCCACAGTCTGGATTAAGGTGGAGTTGAGGTGGAAGATCAGCCACGGGCTGGATTAATGTGGAGTTGAGGTGGATGATCAGTCACAGGCTGGATTATGGTGGAGTTGAGGGAGAAGATCAGCCACAGGCTGGATTAAGGTGGAGTTGAGGTGAATGATCAGCCACGGTTTGGATTAAGGTGGAGTTGATGTGTATGATCATTCAGAGGCTGGATTAAGGTGGAGTTGAAGGAGAAGATCGGCCATAGGCTGGATTAAGGTGGAGTTGAGGTGGATGAACAGCCACAGGCTGGATTAAGGTGGAGTAGAGGTTGATGATCAGCCACAGGCTGGATTAAGGTGTCGTTGAGGTGGATGATCAGCCACAGGCTGGATTACAGTGGAGTTGAGGTGGATGATCAGCCACAGGCTGGATTAAGGTGGAGTTGAGGTGGATGTTCAGCCACAGTCTGGATTAAGGTGGAGTTGAGGTCGAAGATCAGCCACAGGCTGGATTAAGGTGGAGTTGAGGTGGAAGATCAGCCACAGGCTGGATTAAGGTGGAGTTGATGAGGATGATCAGCCACAGGCTGGATTAAGGTGGAGTTGAGGTGGATGATAAGCCACAGGCTGGATTAAGGTGGAGTTGAGGGAAAAGATCAGACACAGGCTGGATTAAGTTGGAGTTGAGGTGGATGATCAGCCACAGGCTGGATTAAGGTGGAGTTGAGGTGGTTGATCAGCCACAGGCTGGATTAAAGTGGAGTTGATGTGGATGATAATCCACAGGCTGGATTAAGGTGGAGTTGAGGTGGACGATCAGCCACAGGCTAGATCAAGGTGGAGTTGAGGTGGATGATCAGCCACAGGCTGGATTAGGGTGGAGTTGAGTTGGATGATCAGCCACAGTGTGGATTAAGGTGGAGTTGAGGTGGATGATCAGCAAAAGGCTGGATTAAGGTCGTGTTGAGGTGGATGATTTGCCACAGGCTGGATTAAGGTGGAGTTGAGGTGTATGATCCGCCAGAGGCTGGATTAAGGTGGAGTTGAGGTGGATGATTAGCCACAGGCTGGATTAAGATGGAGTTGAGGGAGAAAATCAGCCACAAGCTGGATGAAGTTGGAGTTGAGGTGGATGATCAGCCACAGGCTGGATTACGTTGGAGCTGAGGTGGATGATCAGCCACAGGCTGGAATAGTGTGGAGTTGAGGGTGAAGATCAGCCACAGGCTGGATTAAGGAGGTGTTGTGGTGGATGATCAGCCACAGGCTGAATTAAGGTGGAGTTGAGGTGGAAGATAAGCCACAGGCTGGATTAAGGTGGAGTTGTGGTCGATGATCAGCCACAGGCTGGATTAATTTGGAGTTGAGGGAAATTTCAGCCACAGGCTGGAGTAAGGTGAAGTGGAGGTGGAATATCTGCCACAGGCTGGATTAAGGTGGAGTTGAGGTGGATGATCAGCCACAGGCTGGATTAAGGTGGAGTTGAGGTGGATGATCAGCTACAGGCTGGATTAAGCTGGAGTTGATGTGGATGATCAGCCACATGCTGGATTAAGGTGGAGTTGATGTGGATGATCAGCCACAGGCTGGATTAAGGTGGAGTTGAGGAGGATGATCAGCAACAGGCTGGATTAAGGTGGAGTTGAGGTGGATGATCAGCCACAGTCTGGATTAAGGAGGAGTTGAGGTGGAAGATCAGCCACAGGCTGGATTAATGTGGAGTTGAGGTGGATGATCAGCCAAGGGCTGGATTAAGGTGGAGTTGAGGTGGATCATCAGTCACAGGCTGGATTAAGGTGGAGTTGAGGGAGAAGATCAGCCACAGGCTGGATTAAGGTGGAGTTGAGGTGGATGATCAGCCACAGGCTGGATTAAGGTGGAGTTGAGGTAGATGATCAGCCATAGGCTGGATTAAGGTGTAGTTGAGGTGGATGATCAGCCACAGGCTGGATTAAGGTGGAGTTGAGGTGGATGATCAGCCCCAGGCTGGTTTAAGGTGGAGTTGAGGGAGAATTACAGCCAGAGGCTGGATTAAGGTGAAGTGGAGGTGGAATATCAGCCACAGGCTGGAAAAAGGAGGAGTTGAGGTGGATGATCAGCCATAGGCTGGATTAAAGAGGAGTTGAGGTGGATGATCAGTGATAGGCTGGATTAAGCTGGAGTTGAGGTGGATGATCAGCCACAGGCTAGATCAAGGTGGAGTTGAGGTGGATGATCAGCCACAGGCTGGATTAAGGTGGAGTTGAGGTGGATGATCAGCCACAGGCTAGATCAAGGTGGAGTTGAGGTGGATGATCAGCCACAGGCTTAATTAAGGTGGAGTTGAGGTGGATGATCAGCCACAGTCTGGATTAAGGTGGAGTTGAGGTGGAAGATCAGCCACGGGCTGGATTAATGTGGAGTTGAGGTGGATGATCAGTCACAGGCTGGATTATGGTGGAGTTGAGGGAGAAGATCAGCCACAGGCTGGATTAAGGTGGAGTTGAGGTGAATGATCAGCCACGGTTTGGATTAAGGTGGAGTTGATGTGTATGATCATTCACAGGCTGGATTAAGGTGGAGTTGAAGGAGAAGATCGGCCATAGGCTGGATTAAGGTGGAGTTGAGGTGGATGAACAGCCACAGGCTGGATTAAGGTGGAGTAGAGGTTGATGATCAGCCACAGGCTGGATTAAGGTGTCGTTGAGGTGGATGATCAGCCACAGGCTGGATTACAGTGGAGTTGAGGTGGATGATCAGCCACAGGCTGGATTAAGGTGGAGTTGAGGTGGATGTTCAGCCACAGTCTGGATTAAGGTGGAGTTGAGGTCGAAGATCAGCCACAGGCTGGATTAAGGTGGAGTTGAGGTGGAAGATCAGCCACAGGCTGGATTAAGGTGGAGTTGATGAGGATGATCAGCCACAGGCTGGATTAAGGTGGAGTTGAGGTGGATGATAAGCCACAGGCTGGATTAAGGTGGAGTTGAGGGAAAAGATCAGACACAGGCTGGATTAAGTTGGAGTTGAGGTGGATGATCAGCCACAGGCTGGATTAAGGTGGAGTTGAGGTGGTTGATCAGCCACAGGCTGGATTAAAGTGGAGTTGATGTGGATGATAATCCACAGGCTGGATTAAGGTGGAGTTGAGGTGGACGATCAGCCACAGGCTAGATCAAGGTGGAGTTGAGGTGGATGATCAGCCACAGGCTGGATTAGGGTGGAGTTGAGTTGGATGATCAGCCACAGTGTGGATTAAGGTGGAGTTGAGGTGGATGATCAGCAAAAGGCTGGATTAAGGTCGTGTTGAGGTGGATGATTTGCCACAGGCTGGATTAAGGTGGAGTTGAGGTGTATGATCCGCCAGAGGCTGGATTAAGGTGGAGTTGAGGTGGATGATTAGCCACAGGCTGGATTAAGATGGAGTTGAGGGAGAAAATCAGCCACAAGCTGGATGAAGTTGGAGTTGAGGTGGATGATCAGCCACAGGCTGGATTACGTTGGAGCTGAGGTGGATGATCAGCCACAGGCTGGAATAGTGTGGAGTTGAGGGTGAAGATCAGCCACAGGCTGGATTAAGGAGGTGTTGTGGTGGATGATCAGCCACAGGCTGAATTAAGGTGGAGTTGAGGTGGAAGATAAGCCACAGGCTGGATTAAGGTGGAGTTGTGGTCGATGATCAGCCACAGGCTGGATTAAGGTGGAGTTGAGGGAAATTTCAGCCACAGGCTGGAGTAAGGTGAAGTGGAGGTGGAATATCTGCCACAGGCTGGATTAAGGTGGAGTTGAGGTGGATGATCAGCCACAGGCTGGATTAAGGTGGAGTTGAGGTGGATGATCAGCTACAGGCTGGATTAAGCTGGAGTTGATGTGGATGATCAGCCACATGCTGGATTAAGGTGGAGTTGATGTGGATGATCAGCCACAGGCTGGATTAAGGTGGAGTTGAGGAGGATGATCAGCAACAGGCTGGATTAAGGTGGAGTTGAGGTGGATGATCAGCCACAGTCTGGATTAAGGAGGAGTTGAGGTGGAAGATCAGCCACAGGCTGGATTAATGTGGAGTTGAGGTGGATGATCAGCCAAGGGCTGGATTAAGGTGGAGTTGAGGTGGATCATCAGTCACAGGCTGGATTAAGGTGGAGTTGAGGGAGAAGATCAGCCACAGGCTGGATTAAGGTGGAGTTGAGGTGGATGATCAGCCACAGGCTGGATGAAGGTGGAGTTGAGGTAGATGATCAGCCATAGGCTGGATTAAGGTGTAGTTGAGGTGGATGATCAGCCACAGGCTGGATTAAGGTGGAGTTGAGGTGGATGATCAGCCCCAGGCTGGTTTAAGGTGGAGTTGAGGGAGAATTACAGCCAGAGGCTGGATTAAGGTGAAGTGGAGGTGGAATATCAGCCACAGGCTGGAAAAAGGAGGAGTTGAGGTGGATGATCAGCCATAGGCTGGATTCAAGAGGAGTTGAGGTGGATGATCAGTGATAGGCTGGATTAAGCTGGAGTTGAGGTGGATGATCAGCCACAGGCTAGATCAAGGTGGAGTTGAGGTGGATGATCAGCCACAGGCTGGATTAAGGTGTAGTTGAGGTGGATGATCAGCCGCAGGCTAGATCAAGGTGGAGTTGAGGTGGATGATCATCCACAGGCTGGATTAAGGTGGAGTTGAGGTGGATGATCATACAAGGGCTGGATTAAGGTGGAGTTGAGGTGGATGATCAGTCACAGGCTGGATTGAGGTGGAGCTGAAGTACATGATCAGCCACAGGCTGGATTAAGGTGTAGTTGAGGTGGATGATCAGCCACAGGCTGGATTAAGGCGGAGTTGATGTGGATGATCAGCCACAGGCTGGATTAAGGTGGAGTTGAGGTGGATGATCAGCCACAGGCTAGATCAAGGTGGAGTTGAGGTGGATGATCAGCCACAGGCTTAATTAAGGTGGAGTTGAGGTGGATGATCAGCCACAGTCTGGATTAAGGTGGAGTTGAGGTGGAAGATCAGCCACGGGCTGGATTAATGTGGAGTTGAGGTGGATGATCAGTCACAGGCTGGATTATGGTGGAGTTGAGGGAGAAGATCAGCCTCAGGCTGGATTAAGGTGGTGTTGACGTGGATGATAAGCCACAGGCTTGATTAAGGTGGAGTTGAGGTGAATGATCAGCCACGGGCTGGATTAAGGTGGAGTTGAGGTGTATGATCATTCACAGGCTGGATTAAGGTGGAATTGAGGGAGAAGATCAGCCATAGGCTGGATTAAGGTGGAGTTGAGGTGGATGATCAGCCACAGACTGGATTAATGTGGAGTAGAGTTTGATGGTCAGCCACAGGCTGGATTAAGG
Organism: Isurus oxyrinchus; assembly: GCA_026770705.1. NCBI lineage: Eukaryota > Metazoa > Chordata > Chondrichthyes > Lamniformes > Lamnidae > Isurus > Isurus oxyrinchus. Next base: position 144,682 of record JANJGN010000198.1, read on the forward strand.
TGTAGTTGAGGTGGTTGATCAGCCACAGGCTGGATTACAGTGGAGTTGAGGTGGATGATCAGCCACAGGCTGGATTAAGGTGGAGTTGAGGTGGATGATCAGCCACAGGCTGGATAAAGGTGGAGTTGAGGGAGAATTTCAGCCACAGGCTAGATTAAGGTGAAGTGGAGGTGGAATATCAGCCACAGGCTGGATTAAGGTGGAGTTGAGGTGGATGATCAGCCACAGGCTGGATTAAGGTGGAGTTGAGGTGGATGATCAGCCACAGGCTGGATTAAGGTGGAGTTTAGGGAAAAGATCAGCCACAGGCTGGATTAAGTTGGAGTTGAGGTGGATGATCAGCCACAGGCTGGATTAAGGTGGAGTTGAGGTGGTTGATCAGCCACAGGCTGGATTAAGGAGGAGTTGAGGTGGATGATCAGCCACAGGCTGGATTAAGGAGGAGTTGAGGGAGAAGATCAGCCATAGGCTGGATTAAGGTGGAGTTGAGGTGGATGATCATACAAGGGCTGGATTAAGGTGGAGTTGAGGTGGATGATCAGTCACAAGCTGGATTAAGGTGGAGTTGAGGTGGATGATCAGCCACAGGCTGTATTAAGGTGGAGTTGATGTGGATGATCAGCCACAGGCTGGATTAAGGTGGAGTTGAGGTGGATGATCAGCCACAGGCTAGATCAAGGTGGAGTTGAGGTGGATGATCAGCCACAGTCTGGATTAAGGTGGAGTTGAGGTGGAAGATCAGCCACGGGCTGGATTAATGTGGAGTTGATGTGGATGATCAGTCACATGCTGGATTATGGTGGAGTTGAGGGAGAAGATCAGCCACAGGCTGGATTAAGGTGGAGTTGAGGTGGATGATCAGCCACAGGCTGGATTAAGGTGGAGTTGAGGTCGAAGATCAGCCACAGGCTGGATTAAGGTGGAGTTGAGGTGGAAGATCAGCCACGGGCTGGATTAATGTGGAGTTGATGTGGATGATCAGTCACATGCTGGATTATGGTGGAGTTGAGGTACATGATCAGCCACAGGCTGGATTAAGGTGGAGTTGAGGTGGATGATCAGCCACAGGCTGGATTAAGGTGGAGTTGAGGTCGAAGATCAGCCACAGGCTGGATTAAGGTGGAGTTGAGGTGGAAGATCAGCCACAGGCTGGATTAAGGTGGAGTTGATGAGGATGATCAGCCACAGGCTGGATTAAGGTGGAGTTGAGGTGCATGATAAGCCACAGGCTGGATTAAGGTGGAGTTGAGGGAAAAGTTCAGACACAGGCTGGATTAAATTGGAGTTGAGGTGGATGATCAGCCACAGGCTTAATTAAGGTGGAGTTGAGGTGGAATGTCAGCCACAGTCTGGATTAAGGTGGAGTTGAGGTGGAAGATCAGCCACGGGCTGGATTAATGTGGAGTTGAGGTGGATGATCAGTCACAGGCTGGATTATGGTGGATTTGAGGGAGAAGATCAGCCACAGGCTGGATTAAGGTGGAGTTGAGGTGAATGATCAGCCACGGGCTGGATTAAGGTAGTGTTGATGTGTATGATCATTCACAGGCTGGATTAAGGTGGAGTTGAGGGAGAAGATCAGCCATAGGCTGCATTAAGGTGGAGTTGAGGTGGATGATCAGCCACAGCCTGGATTAAGGTGGAGTAGAGGTTGATGATCAGCCACAGGCTGGATTAAGGTGTAGTTGAGGTGGATGATCAGCCACTGGCTGGATTACAGTGTAGTTGAGGTGGATGATCAGCCACAGGCTGGATTAAGGTGGAGTTGAGGTGGATGATCAGCCACAGGCTGGATTAAGGTGGAGTTGAGGTGGATGATCAGCCACAGCCTGGATTAAGGTGGAGTAGAGGTTGATGATCAGCCACAGGCTGGATTAAGGTGTAGTTGAGGTGGATGATCAGCCACAGGCTGGATTACAGTGTAGTTGAGGTGGATGATCAGCCACAGGCTGGATTAAGGTGGAGTTGAGGTGGATGATCAGCCACAGGCTGGATTAAGGTGGAGGTGAGGTCGAAGATCAGCCACAGGCTGTATTAAGGTGGAGTTGAGGTGGAAGATCAGCCACAGGCTGGATTAAGGAGGAGTTGAGGTGGATGATCAGCCACAGGCTGGATTAAGGTGGAGTTTAGGGAAAAGATCAGCCACAGGCTGGATTAAGTTGGAGTTGAGGTGGATGATCAGCCACAGGCTGGATTAAGGTGGAGTTGAGGTGGTTGATCAGCCACAGGCTGGATTAAGGAGGAGTTGAGGTGGATGATCAGCCACAGGCTGGATTAAGGAGGAGTTGAGGGAGAAGATCAGCCATAGGCTGGATTAAGGTGGAGTTGAGGTGGATGATCATACAAGGGCTGGATTAAGGTGGAGTTGAGGTGGATGATCAGTCACAGGCTGGATTAAGGTGGAGTTGAGGTGGATGATCAGCCACAGGCTGGATTAAGGTGGAGTTGATGTGGATGATCAGCCACAGGCTGGATTAAGGTGGAGTTGAGGTGGATGATCAGCCACAGGCTAGATCAAGGTGGAGTTGAGGTGGATGATCAGCCACAGTCTGGATTAAGGTGGAGTTGAGGTGGAAGATCAGCTACGGGCTGGATTAATGTGGAGTTGATGTGGATGATCAGTCACATGCTGGATTATGGTGGAGTTGAGGGAGAAGTTCAGCCACAGGCTGGATTAAGGTGGAGTTGAGGTCGAAGATCAGCCACAGGCTGGATTAAGGTGGAGTTGAGGTGGAAGATCAGCCACAGGCTGGATTAAGGTGGAGTTGATGAGGATGATCAGCCACAGGCTGGATTAAGGTGGAGTTGAGGTAGATGATAAGCCACAGGCTGGATTAAGGTGGAGTTGAGGGACAAGATCAGACACAGGCTGGATTAAGTTGGAGTTGAGGTGGATGATCAGCCACAGGCTGGATTAAGGTGGAGTTGAGGTGGTTGATCAGCCACAGGCTGGATTAAAGTGGAGTTGATGTGGATGATAATCCACAGGCTGGATTAAGGTGGAGTTGAGGTGGATGATCAGCCACAGGCTGGATTAAGGTGGAGTTGAGGTGGATGATCAGCCACAGGCTAGATCAAGGTGGAGTTGAGGTGGATGATCAGCCACAGTCTGGATTAAGGTGGAGTTGAGGTGGAAGATCAGCTACGGGCTGGATTAATGTGGAGTTGATGTGGATGATCAGTCACATGCTGGATTATGGTGGAGTTGAGGGAGAAGATCAGCCACAGGCTGGATTAAGGTGGAGTTGAGGTCGAAGATCAGCCACAGGCTGGATTAAGGTGGAGTTGAGGTGGAAGATCAGCCACAGGCTGGATTAAGGTGGAGTTGATGAGGATGATCAGCCACAGGCTGGATTAAGGTGGAGTTGAGGTAGATGATAAGCCACAGGCTGGATTAAGGTGGAGTTGAGGGAAAAGATCAGACACAGGCTGGATTAAGTTGGAGTTGAGGTGGATGATCAGCCACAGGCTGGATTAAGGTGGAGTTGAGGTGGTTGATCAGCCACAGGCTGGATTAAAGTGGAGTTGATGTGGATGATAATCCACAGGCTGGATTAAGGTGGAGTTGAGGTGGATGATCAGCCACAGGCTAGATCAAGGTGGAGTTGAGGTGGATGATCAGCCACAGGCTGGATTAGGGTGGAGTTGAGTTGGATGATCAGCCACAGTCTGGATTAAGGTGGAGTTGAGGTGGATGATCAGCAAAAGGCTGGATTAAGGTCGTGTTGAGGTGGATGATTTGCCACAGGCTGGATTAAGGTGGAGTTGAGGTGTATGATCCGCCACAGGCTGGATTAAGTTGTAGTTGAGGTGGATGATTAGCCACAGGCTGGATTAAGATGGAGTTGAGGGAGAAAATCAGCCACAAGCTGGATGAAGTTGGAGTTGAGGTGGATGATCAGCCACAGGCTGGATTAAGTTGGAGCTGAGGTGGATGATCAGCCACAGGCTGGAATAGTGTGGAGTTGAGGGTGAAGATCAGCCACAGGCTGGATTAAGGAGGTGTTGTGGTGGATGATCAGCCACAGGCTGAATTAAGGTGGAGTTGAGGTGGAAGATCAGCCACAGGCTGGATTAAGGTGGAGTTGTGGTCGATGATCAGCCACAGGCTGGATTAAGGTGGAGTTGAGGGACAATTTCAGCCACAGGCTGGATTAAGGTGAAGTGGAGGTGGAATATCTGCCACAGGCTGGATTAAGGTGGAGTTGAGGTGGATGATCAGCCACAGGCTGCATTAAGGTGGAGTTGAGGTGGATGATCAGCTACAGGCTGGATTAAGGTGGAGTTGAGGTGGATGATCAGTCATAGGCTGGATTAAGCTGGAGTTGATGTGGATGATCAGCCACATGCTGGATTAAGGTGGAGTTGATGTGGATGATCAGCCACAGGCTGGATTAAGGTGGAGTTGAGGAGGATGATCAGCAACAGGCTGGATTAAGGTGGAGTTGAGGTGGATGATCAGCCACAGTCTGGATTAAGGAGGAGTTGAGGTGGAAGATCAGCCACAGGCTTCATTAATGTGGAGTTGAGGTGGATGATCAGCCAAGGGCTGAATTAAGGTGGAGTTGAGTTGGATCATCAGTCACAGGCTGGATTAATGTGGAGTTGAGGGAGAAGATCAGCCACAGGCTGGATTAAGGTGGAGTTGAGGTGGATGATCAGCCACAGGCTGGATGAAGGTGGAGTTGAGGTAGATGATCAGCCATAGGCTGGATTAAGGTGTAGTTGAGGTGGATGATCAGCCACAGGCTGGATTAAGGTGGAGTTGAGGTGGATGATCAGCCCCAGGCTGGTTTAAGGTGGAGTTGAGGGAGAATTACAGCCAGAGGCTGGATTAAGGTGAAGTGGAGGTGGAATATCAGCCACAGGCTGGAAAAAGGAGGAGTTGAGGTGGATGATCAGCCATAGGCTGGATTAAAGCGGAGTTGAGGTGGATGATGAGTGATAGGCTGGATTAAGCTGGAGTTGAGGTGGATGATCAGCCACAGGCTAGATCAAGGTGGAGGTGAGCTGGATGATCAGCCACAGGCTGGATTAAGGTGGAGTTGAGGTGGATGATCAGCCACAGGCTAGATCAAGGTGGAGTTGAAGTGGATGATCATCCACAGGCTGGATTAAGGTGGAGTTGAGGTGGATGATCATACAAGGGCTGGATTAAGTTGGAGTTGAGGTGGATGATCAGTCACAGGCTGGATTAAGGTGGAGCTGAGGTACATGATCAGCCACAGGCTGGATTAATGTGTAGTTGAGGTGGATGATCAGCCACAGGCTGGATTAAGGCGGAGTTGATGTGGATGATCAGCCACAGGCAGGATTAAGGTGGAGTTGAGGTGGATGATCAGCCACAGGCTAGATCAAGGTGGAGTTGAGGTGGATGATCAGCCACAGGCTTAATTAAGGTGGAGTTGAGGTGGATGATCAGCCACAGTCTGGATTAAGGTGGAGTTGAGGTGGAAGATCAGCCACGGGCTGGATTAATGTGGAGTTGAGGTGGATGATCAGTCACAGGCTGGATTATGGTGGAGTTGAGGGAGAAGATCAGCCACAGGCTGGATTAAGGTGGAGTTGAGGTGAATGATCAGCCACGGGCTGGATTAAGGTGGAGTTGAGGTGTATGATCATTCACAGGCTGGATTAAGGTGGAGTTGAGGGAGAAGATCAGCCATAGGCTGGATTAAGGTGGAGTTGAGGTGGATGATCAGCCACAGGCTGGATTAAGGTGGAGTAGAGTTTGATGATCAGCCACAGGCTGGATTAAGGTGTAGTTGAGGTGGTTGATCAGCCACAGGCTGGATTACAGTGGAGTTGAGGTGGATGATCAGCCACAGGCTGGATTAAGGTGGAGTTGAGGTGGATGATCAGCCACAGGCTGGATTAAGGTGGAGTTGAGGGAGAATTTCAGCCACAGGCTAGATTAAGGTGAAGTGGAGGTGGAATATCAGCCACAGGCTGGATTAAGGTGGAGTTGAGGTGGATGATCAGTCATAGGCTGGATTAAGCTGTAGTTGATGTGGATGATCAGCCACAGGCTGGATTAAGGTGGAGTTGATGTGGATTATCAGCAACAGGCTGGATTAAGGTGGAGTTGAGGTGGATGATCAGCCACAGCCTGGATTAAGGTGGAGTTGAGGTGGAAGATCAGCTACAGGCTGGATTAAGGTGGAGTTGAGGTGGATGATCATACAAGGGCTGGATTAAGGTGGAGTTGAGGTGGATGATCAGTCACAGGCTGGATTAAGGTGGAGTTGAGGTACATGATCAGCCACAGGCTGGATTAAGGTGTAGTTGAGGTGGATGATCAGCCACAGGCTGAATTAAGGTGGAGTTGATGTGGATGATCAGCCACAGGCTGGATTAAGGTGGATTTGAGGTGGATGATCAGCCACAGGCTAGATCAAGGTGGAGTTGAGGTGGAATATCAGCCACAGGCTTAATTAAGGTGGAGTTGAGGTGGAATGTCAGCCACAGTCTGGATTAAGGTGGAGTTGAGGTGGAAGATCAGCCACGGGCTGGATTAATGTGGAGTTGAGGTGGATGATCAGTCACAGGCTGGATTATGGTGGATTTGAGGGAGAAGATCAGCCACAGGCTGGATTAAGGTGGAGTTGAGGTGAATGATCAGCCACGGGCTGGATTAAGGTAGTGTTGATGTGTATGATCATTCACAGGCTGGATTAAGGTGGAGTTGAGGGAGAAGATCAGCCATAGGCTGGATTAAGGTGGAGTTGAGGTGGATGATCAGCCACAGCCTGGATTAAGGTGGAGTAGAGGTTGATGATCAGCCACAGGCTGGATTAAGGTGTAGTTGATGTGGATGATCAGCCACAGGCTGGATTACAGTGTAGTTGAGGTGGATGATCAGCCACAGGCTGGATTAAGGTGGAGTTGAGGTGGATGATCAGCCACAGGCTGGATTAAGGTGGAGTTGAGGTCGAAGATCAGCCACAGGCTGTATTAAGGTGGAGTTGAGGTGGAAGATCAGCCACAGGCTGGATTAAGGTGGAGTTGAGGTGGATGATCAGCCACAGGCTGGATTAAGGTGGAGTTGAGGTGGATGATCAGCCACAGGCTGGATTAAGGTTAAGTTTAGGGAAAAGATCAGCCACAGGCTGGATTAAGTTGGAGTTGAGGTGGATGATCAGCCACAGGCTGGATTAAGGTGGAGTTGAAGGAGAAGATCAGCCATAGGCTGGATTAAGGTGGAGCTGAGGTGGATGATCAGTCAATGGCTGTTTTAAGGTGGAGTTGAGGTGGATGATCAGCCACAGGCTGGATTAAGGTGGAGTTGATGTGGATGATCAGCCACAGGCTGGATAAAGGTGGAGTTGAGGTGGATGATCAGCCACAGGCTGGATTAAGGTGGAGTTGAGGTGGAAGATCAGCCACGGGCTGGATTAATGTGGAGTTGAGGTGGATGATCAGTCACAGGCTGGATTATGGTGGAGTTGAGGGAGAAGATCAGCCACAGGCTGGATTAAGGTGGAGTTGAGGTGAATGATCAGCCACGGGCTGGATTAAGGTGGAGTTGAGGTGTATGATCATTCACAGGCTGGATTAAGGTGGAGTAGAGTTTGATGATCAGCCACAGGCTGGATTAAGGTGTAGTTGAAGTGGTTGATCAGCCACAGGCTGGATTACAGTGGAGTTGAGGTGGATGATCAGCCACAGGCTCGATTAAGGTGGAGTTGAGGTGGATGATCAGCCACAGACTGGACTAAGGTGGAGTTGAGGGAGAATTTCAGCCACAGGCTAGATTAAGGTGAAGTGGAGGTGGAATATCAGCCACAGGCTGGATTAAGGTGGAGTTGAGGTGGATGATCAGTCATAGGCTGGATTAAGCTGGAGTTGATGTGGATGATCAGCCACAGGCTGGATTAAGGTGGAGTTGATGTGGATTATCAGCAACAGGCTGGATTAAGGTGGAGTTGAGGTGGATGATCAGCCACAGCCTGGATTAAGGTGGAGTTGAGGTGGAAGATCAGCTACAGGCTGGATTAAGGTGGAGTTGAGGTGGATGATCAGCCACAGGCTGGATTAAGGTGGAGTTGAGGTGGATGATCAGTCACAGGCTGGATTAAGGTGGAGTTGAGGTACATCATCAGCCACAGGCTGGATTAAGGTGTAGTTGAGGTGGATGATCAGCCCCAGGCTGGTTTAAGGTGGAGTTGAGGGAGAATTACAGCCAGAGGCTGGATTAAGGTGAAGTGGAGGTGGAATATCAGCCACAGGCTGGAAAATGGAGGAGTTGAGGTGGATGATCAGCCATAGGCTGGATTAAAGTGGAGTTGAGGTGGATGATCAGTGATAGGCTGGATTAAGCTGGAGTTGAGGTGGATGATCAGCCACAGGCTAGATCAAGGTGGAGTTGAGGTGGATGATCAGCCACAGGCTGGATTAAGGTGGAGTTGAGGTGGATGATCAGCCACAGGCTAGATCAAGGTGGAGTTGAGGTGGATGATCATCCACAGGCTGGATTAAGGTGGAGTTGAGGTGGATGATCATACAAGGGCTGGATTAAGATGGAGTTGAGGTGGATGATCAGTCACAGGCTGGATTAAGGTGGAGCTGAGGTACATGATCAGCCACAGGCTGGATTAAGGTGTATTTGAGGTGGATGATCAGCCACAGGCTGGATTAAGGCGGAGTTGATGTGGATGATCAGCCACAGGCTGGATTAAGGTGGAGTTGAGGTGGATGATCAGCCACAGGCTAGATCAAGGTGGAGTTGAGGTGGATGATCAGCCACAGGCTTAATTAAGGTGGAGTTGAGGTGGATGATCAGCCACAGTCTGGATTAAGGTGGAGTTGAGGTGGAAGATCAGCCACGGGCTGGATTAATGTGGAGTTGAGGTGGATGATCAGTCACAGGCTGGATTATGGTGGAGTTGCGGGAGAAGATCAGCCTCAGGCTGGATTAAGGTGGTGTTGACGTGGATGATCAGCCACAGGCTGGATTAAGGTGGAGTTGAGGTGAATGATCAGCCACGGGCTGGATTAAGGTGGAGTTGAGGGAGAAGATCAGCCATAGGCTGGATTAAGGTGGAGTTGAGGTGGATGATAAGCCACAGACTGGATTAAGGTGGAGTAGAGTTTGATGATCAGCCACAGGCTGGATTAAGGTGTAGTTGAGGTGGTTGATCAGCCACAGGCTGGATTACAGTGGAGTTGAGGTGGATGATCAGCCACAGGCTGGATTAAGGTGGAGTTGAGGTGGATGATCAGCCACAGGCTGGATTAAGGTGGAGTTGAGGGAGAATTTCAGCCACAGGCTAGATTAAGGTGAAGTGGAGGTGGAATATCAGCCACAGGCTGGATTAAGGTGGAGTTGAGGTGGATAATCAGTCATAGGCTGGATTAAGGTGGAGTTGATGTGGATGATCAGCCACAGGCTGGATTAAGGTGGAGTTGATGTGGATTATCAGCAACAGGCTGGATTAAGGTGGAGTTGAGGTGGATGATCAGCCACAGCCTGGATTAAGGTGGAGTTGAGGTGGAAGATCAGCTACAGGCTGGATTAAGGTGGAGTTGAGGTGGATGATCATACAAGGGCTGGGAATAAGGTGGAGTTGAGGTGGATGATCAGTCACAGGCTGGATTAAGGTGGAGTTGAGGTACATGATCAGCCACAGGCTGGATTAAGGTGTAGTTGAGGTGGATGATCAGCCACAGGCTGGATTAAGGTGGAGTTGATGTGGATGATCAGCCACAGGCTGGATTAAGGTGGATTTGAGGTGGATGATCAGCCACAGGCTAGATCAAGGTGGAGTTGAGGTGGATGATCAGCCACAGGCTTAATTAAGGTGGAGTTGAGGTGGAATGTCAGCCACAGTCTGGATTAAGGTGGAGTTGAGGTGGAAGATCAGCCACGGGCTGGATTAATGTGGAGTTGAGGTGGATGATCAGTCACAGGCTGGATTATGGTGGATTTGAGGGAGAAGATCAGCCACAGGCTGGATTAAGGTGGAGTTGAGATGAATGAACAGCCACGGGCTGGATTAAGGTAGTGTTGATGTGTATGATCATTCACAGGCTGGATTAAGGTGGAGTTGAGGGAGAAGATCAGCCACGGGCTGGATTAAGGTGGAGTTGAGGTGGATGATCAGCCACAGCCTGGATTAAGGTGGAGTAGAGGTTGATGATCAGCCACAGGCTGGATTAAGGTGTAGTTGAGGTGGATGATCAGCCACAGGCTGGATTACAGTGTAGTTGAGGTGGATGATCAGCCACAGGCTGGATTAAGGTGGAGTTGAGGTGGATGATCAGCCACAGGCTGGATTAAGGTGGAGGTGAGGTCGAAGATCAGCCACAGGCTGTATTAAGGTGGAGTTGAGGTGGAAGATCAGCCACAGGCTGGATTAAGGTGGAGTTGAGGTGGATGATCAGCCACAGGCTGGATTAAGGTGGAGTTGAGGTGGATGATCAGCCACAGGCTGGATTAAGGTGGAGTTTAGGGAAAAGATCAGCCACAGGCTGGATTAAGTTGGAGTTGAGGTGGATGATCAGCCACAGGCAGGATTAAGGTGGAGTTGAGGTGGTTGATCAGCCACAGGCTGGATTAAGGAGGAGTTGAGGTGGATGATCAGCCACAGGCTGGATTAAGGAGGAGTTGAGGGAGAAGATCAGCCATAGGCTGGATTAAGGTGGAGTTGAGGTGGATGATCATACAAGGGCTGGATTAAGGTGGAGTTGAGGTGGATGATCAGTCACAGGCTGGATTAAGGTGGAGTTGAGGTGGATGATCAGCCACAGGCTGGATTAAGGTGGAGTTGATGTGGATGATCAGCCACAGGCTGGATTAAGGTGGAGTTGAGGTGGATGATCAGCCACAGGCTAGATCAAGGTGGAGTTGAGGTGGATGATCAGCCACAGTCTGGATTAAGGTGGAGTTGAGGTGGAAGATCAGCCACGGGCTGGATTAATGTGGAGTTGATGTGGATGATCAGTCACATGCTGGATTATGGTGGAGTTGAGGGAGAAGATCAGCCACAGGCTGGATTAAGGTGGAGTTGAGGTCGAAGATCAGCCACAGGCTGGATTAAGGTGGAGTTGAGGTGGAAGATCAGCCACAGGCTGGATTAAGGTGGAGTTGATGAGGATGATCAGCCACAGGCTGGATTAAGGTGGAGTTGAGGTGGATGATAAGGCACAGGCTGGATTAAGGTGGAGTTGAGGGAAAAGATCAGACACAGGCTGGATTAAGTTGGAGTTGAGGTGGATGATCAGCCACAGGCTGGATTAAGGTGGAGTTGAGGTGGTTGATCAGCCACAGGCTGGATTAAAGTGGAGTTGATGTGGATGATAATCCACAGACTGGATTAAGGTGGAGTTGAGGTGGATGATCAGCCACAGGCTAGATCAAGGTGGAGTTGAGGTGGATGATCAGCCACAGGCTGGATTAGGGTGGAGTTGAGTTGGATGATCAGCCACAGTCTGGATTAAGGTGGAGTTGAGGTGGATGATCAGCAAAAGGCTGGATTAAGGTCGTGTTGAGTTGGATGATTTGCCACAGGCTGGATTAAGGTGGAGTTGAGGTGTATGATCCGCCAGAGGCTGGATTAAGGTGGAGTTGAGGTGGATGATCCGCCACAGGCTGGATTAAGATGGAGTTGAGGGAGAAAATCAGCCACAAGCTGGATGAAGTTGGAGTTGAGGTGGATGATCAGCCACAGGCTGGATTAAGTTGGAGCAGAGGTGGATGATCAGCCACAGGCTGGAATAGTGTGGAGTTGAGGGTGAAGATCAGCCACAGGCTGGATTAAGGAGGTGTTGTGGTGGATGATCAGCCACAGGCTGAATTAAGGTGGAGTTGAGGTGGAAGATCAGCCACAGGCTGGATTAAGGTGGAGTTGTGGTCGATGATCAGCCACAGGCTGGATTAAGGTGGAGTTGAGGGACAATTTCAGCCACAGGCTGGATTAAGGTGAAGTGGAGGTGGAATATCTGCCACAGGCTGGATTAAGGTGGAGTTGAGGTGGATGATCAGCCACAGGCTGCATTAAGGTGGAGTTGAGGTGGATGATCAGCTACAGGCTGGATTAAGGTGGAGTTGAGGTGGATGATCAGTCATAGGCTGGATTAAGCTGGAGTTGATGTGGATGATCAGCCACATGCTGGATTAAGGTGGAGTTGATGTGGATGATCAGCCACAGGCTGGATTAAGGTGGAGTTGAGGAGGATGATCAGCAACAGGCTGGATTAAGGTGGAGTTGAGGTGGATGATCAGCCACAGTCTGGATTAAGGAGGAGTTGAGGTGGAAGATCAGCCACAGGCTGGATTGATGTGGAGTTGAGGTGGATGATCAGCCAAGGGCTGGATTAAGGTGGAGTTGAGGTGGATCATCAGTCACAGGCTGGATTAAGGTGGAGTTGAGGGAGAAGATCAGCCACAGGCTGGATTAAGGTAGAGTTGAGGTGGATGATCAGCCACAGGCTGGATGAAGGTGGAGTTGAGGTAGATGATCAGCCATAGGCTGGATTAAGGTGTAGTTGAGCAGGATGATCAGCCACAGGCTGGATTAAGGTGCAGTTGAGGTGGATGATCAGCCCCAGGCTGGTTTAAGGTGGAGTTGAGGGAGAATTACAGCCAGAGGCTGGATTAAGGTGAAGTGGAGGTGGAATATCAGCCACAGGCTGGAAAAAGGAGGAGTTGAGGTGGATGATCAGCCATAGGCTGGATTAAAGTGGAGTTGAGGTGGATGATCAGTGATAGGCTGGATTAAGCTGGAGTTGAGGTGGATGATCAGCCACAGGCTAGATCAAGGTGGAGGTGAGGTGGATGATCAGCCACAGGCTGGATTAAGGTGGAGTTGAGGTGGATGATCAGCCACAGGCTAGATCAAGGTGGAGTTGAGGTGGATGATCATCCACAGGCTGGATTAAGGTGGAGTTGAGGTGGATGATCATACAAGGGCTGGATTAAGTTGGAGTTGAGGTGGATGATCAGTCACAGGCTGGATTAAGGTGGAGCTGAGGTACATGATCAGCCACAGGCTGGATTAATGTGTAGTTGAGGTGGATGATCAGCCACAGGCTGGATTAAGGCGGAGTTGATGTGGATGATCAGCCACAGGCTGGATTAAGGTGGAGTTGAGGTGGATGATCAGCCACATGCTAGATCAAGGTGGAGTTGAGGTGGATGATCAGCCACAGGCTTAATTAAGGTGGAGTTGAGGTGGATGATCAGCCACAGTCTGGATTAAGGTGGAGTTGAGGTGGAAGATCAGCCACGGGCTGGATTAATGTGGAGTTGAGGTGGATGATCAGTCACAGGCTGGATTATGGTGGAGTTGAGGGAGAAGATCAGCCACGGGCTGGATTAAGGTGGAGTTGAGGTGTATGATCATTCACAGGCTGGATTAAGGTGGAGTTGAGGGAGAAGATCAGCCATAGGCTGGATTAAGGTGGAGTTGAGGTGGATGATCAGCCACAGGCTGGATTAAGGTGGAGTAGAGTTTGATGATCAGCCACAGGCTGGATTAAGGTGTAGTTGAGGTGGTTGATCAGCCACAGGCTGGATTACAGTGGAGTTGAGGTGGATGATCAGCCACAGGCTGGATTAAGGTGGAGTTGAGGTGGATGATCAGCCACAGGCTGGATTAAGGTGGAGTTGAGGGAGAATTTCAGCCACAGGCTAGATTAAGGTGAAGTGGAGGTGGAATATCAGCCACAGGCTGGATTAAGGTGGAGTTGAGGTGGATGATCAGTCATAGGCTGGATTAAGCTGGAGTTGATGTCGATGATCAGCCACAGGCTGGATTAAGGTGGAGTTGATGTGGATTATCAGCAACAGGCTGGAATAAGGTGGAGTTGAGGTGGATGATCAGCCACAGCCTGGATTAAGGTGGAGTTGAGGTGGAAGATCAGCTACAGGCTGGATTAAGGTGGAGTTGAGGTGGATGATCATACAAGGGCTGGATTAAGATGGAGTTGAGGTGGATGATCAGTCACAGGCTGGATTAAGGTGGAGTTGAGGTACATGATCAGCCACAGGCTGGATTAAGGTGCAGTTGAGGTGGATGATCAGCCACAGGCTGAATTAAGGTGGAGTTGATGTGGATGATCAGCCACAGGCTGGATTAAGGTGGATTTGAGGTGGATGATCAGCCACAGGCTAGATCAAGGTGGAGTTGAGGTGGAATATCAGCCACAGGCTTAATTAAGGTGGAGTTGAGGTGGAATGTCAGCCACAGTCTGGATTAAGGTGGAGTTGAGGTGGAAGATCAGCCACGGGCTGGATTAATGTGGAGTTGAGGTGGATGATCAGTCACAGGCTGGATTATGGTGGATTTGAGGGAGAAGATCAGCCACAGGCTGGATTAAGGTGGAGTTGAGGTGAATGATCAGCCACGGGCTGGATTAAGGTAGTGTTGATGTGTATGATCATTCACAGGCTGGATTAAGGTGGAGTTGAGGGAGAAGATCAGCCATAGGCTGGATTAAGGTGGAGTTGAGGTGGATGATCAGCCACAGCCTGGATTAAGGTGGAGTAGAGGTTGATGATCAGACACAGGCTGGATTAAGGTGTAGTTGAGGTGGATGATCAGCCACAGGCTGGATTACAGTGTAGTTGAGGTGGATGATCAGCCACAGGCTGGATTAAGGTGGAGTTGAGGTGGATGATCAGCCACAGGCTGGATTAAGGTGGAGTTGAGGTCGAAGATCAGCCACAGGCTGTATTAAGGTGGAGTTGAGGTGGAAGATCAGCCACAGGCTGGATTAAGGTGGAGTTGAGGTGGATGATCAGCCACAGGCTGGATTAAGGTGGAGTTGAGGTGGATGATCAGCCACAGGCTGGATTAAGGTGGAGTTTAGGGAAAAGATCAGCCACAGGCTGGATTAAGTTGGAGTTGAGGTGGATGATCAGCCACAGGCTGGATTAAGGTGGAGTTGAGGTGGTTGATCAGCCACAGGCTGGATTAAGGAGGAGTTGAGGTGGATGATCAGCCACAGGCTGGATTAAGGTGGAGTTGAAGGAGAAGATCAGCCATAGGCTGGATTAAGGTGGAGCTGAGGTGGATGATCAGTCACAGGCTGTTTTAAGGTGGAGTTGAGGTGGATGATCAGCCACAGGCTGGATTAAGGTGGAGTTGATGTGGATGATCAGCCACAGGCTGGATTAAGGTGGAGTTGAGGTGGATGATCAGCCACAGGCTAGATCAAGGTGGAGTTGAGGTGGATGATCAGCCACAGGCTGGATTAAGGTGGAGTTGAGGTGGAAGATCAGCCACGGGCTGGATTAATGTGGAGTTGAGGTGGATGATCAGTCACAGGCTGGATAATGGTGGAGTTGAGGGAGAAGATCAGCCACAGGCTGGATTAAGGTGGAGTTGAGGTGAATGATCAGCCACGGGCTGGATTAAGGTGGAGTTGAGGTGTATGATCATTCACAGGCTGGATTAAGGTGGATTTGAGGGAGAAGATCAGCCATAGGCTGGATTAAGGTGGAGTTGAGGTGGATGATCAGCCACAGGCTGGATTAAGGTGGAGTAGAGTTTGATGATCAGCCACAGGCTGGATTAAGGTGTAGTTGAGGTGGTTGATCAGCCACAGGCTGGATTACAGTGGAGTTGAGGTGGATGATCAGCCACAGGCTGGATTAAGGTGGAGTTGAGGTGGATGATCAGCCACAGGCTGGATTAAGGTGGAGTTGAGGGAGAATTTCAGCCACAGGCTAGATTAAGGTGAAGTGGAGGTGGAATATCAGCCACAGGCTGGATTAAGGTGGAGTTGAGGTGGATGATCAGTCATAGGCTGGATTAAGCTGGAGTTGATGTGGATGATCAGCCACAGGCTGGATTAAGGTGGAGTTGATGTGGATTATCAGCAACAGGCTGGATTAAGGTGGAGTTGAGGTGGATGATCAGCCACAGCCTGGATTAAGGTGGAGTTGAGGTGGAAGATCAGCTACAGGCTGGATTAAGGTGGAGTTGAGGTGGATGATCTTACAAGGGCTGGATTAAGGTGGAGTTGAGGTGGATGATCAGTCACAGGCTGGATTAAGGTGGAGTTGAGGTACATGATCAGCCACAGGCTGGATTAAGGTGTAGTTGAGGTGGATGATCAGCCACAGGCTGGATTAAGGTGGAGTTGATGTGGATGATCAGCCACAGGCTGGATTAAGGTGGAGATGAGGTGGATGATCAGCCACAGGCTAGATCAAGGTGGAGTTGAGGTGGATGATCAGCCACAGGCTTAATTAAGGTGGAGTTGAGGTGGAATGTCAGCCACAGTCTGGATTAAGGTGGAGTTGAGGTGGAAGATCAGCCACGGGCTGGATTAATGTGGAGTTGAGGTGGATGATCAGTCACAAGCTGGATTATGGTGGATTTGAGGGAGAAGATCAGCCACAGGCTGGATTAAGGTGGAGTTGAGGTGAATGATCAGCCACGGGCTGGATTAAGGTAGTGTTGATGTGTATGATCATTCACAGGCTGGATTAAGGTGGAGTTGAGGGAGAAGATCAGCCATAGGCTGGAATAAGGTGGAGTTGAGTTGGATGATCAGCCACAGCCTGGATTAAGGTGGAGTAGAGGTTGATGATCAGCCACAGGCTGGATTAAGGTGTAGTTGAGGTGGATGATCAGCCACAGGCTGGATTACAGTGTAGTTGAGGTGGATGATCAGCCACAGGCTGGATTAAGGTGGAGTTGAGGTGGATGATCAGCCACAGGCTGGATTAAGGTGGAGTTGAGGTCGAAGATCAGCCACAGGCTGTATTAAGGTGGAGTTGAGGTGGAAGATCAGCCACAGGCTGGATTAAGGTGGAGTTGAGGTGGATGATCAGCCACAGGCTGGATTAAGGTGGAGTTGAGGTGGATGATCAGCCACAGGCTGGATTAAGGTGGAGTTTAGGGAAAAGATCAGCCACAGGCTGGATTAAGTTGGAGTTGAGGTGGATGATCAGCCACAGGCTGGATTAAGGTGGAGTTGAGGTGGTTGATCAGCCACAGGCTGGATTAAGGAGGAGTTGAGGTGATGATCAGCCACAGGCTAGATTAAGGTGGAGTTGAGGGAGAAGATCAGCCATAGGCTGGATTAAGGTGGAGTTGAGGTGGATGATCATACAAGGGCTGGATTAAAGTGGAGTTGAGGTGGATGATCAGTCACAGGCTGGATTAAGGTGGAGTTGAGGTGGATGATCAGCCACAGGCTGGATTAAGGTGGAGTTGATGTGGATGATCAGCCACAGGCTGGATTAAGGTGGAGTTGAGGTGGATGATCAGCCACAGGCTAGAACAAGGTGGAGTTGAGGTGGATGATCAGCCACAGTCTGGATTAAGGTGGAGTTGAGGTGGAAGATCAGCCACGGGCTGGATTAATGTGGAGTTGAGGTGGATGATCAGTCACAGGCTGGATTATGGTGGAGTTGAGGGAGAAGATCAGCCACAGGCTGGATTAAGGTGGAGTTGAGGTGAATGATCAGCCACGGGCTGGATTAAGGTGGAGTTGAGGTGTATGATCATTCACAGGCTGGATTAAGGTGGAGTTGAGGGAGAAGATCAGCCATAGGCTGGATTAAGGTGGAGTTGAGGTGGATGATCAGCCACAGGCTGGATTAAGGTTGAGTAGAGGTTGATGATCAGCCACAGGCTGGATTAAGGTGTAGTTGAGGTGGTTGATCAGCCACAGGCTGGATTACAGTGGAGTTGAGGTGGATGATCAGCCACAGGCTGGATTAAGGTGGAGTTGAGGTGGATGATCAGCCACAGGCAGGATTAAGGTGGAGTTGAGGCAGAATTTCAGCCACAGGCTAGATTAAGGTGAAGTGGAGGTGGAATATCAGCCACAGGCAGGATTAAGGTGGAGTTGAGTTGGATGATCAGTCATAGGCTGGATTAAGCTGGAGTTGATGTGGATGATCAGCCACAGGCTGGATTAAGGTGGATTTGATGTGGATTATCAGCAACAGGCTGGATTAAGGTGGAGTTGAGGTGGATGATCAGCCACAGCCTGGATTAAGGTGGAGTTGAGGTGGATGATCAGCTATTGGCTGGATTAAGGTGGAGTTGAGGTGGATGATCGTACAAGGGCTGGATTAAGGTGGAGTTGAGGTGGATGATCAGTCACAGGCTGGATTAAGGTGGAGTTGAGGTACATGATCAGCCACAGGCTGGATTAAGGTGTAGTTGAGGTGAATGATCAGCCACAGGCTGGATTAAGGTGGAGTTGATGTGGATGATCAGCCACAGGATGGATTAAGGTGGAGTTGAGGGAGATGATCAGCCACAGGCTTAATTATGGTGGAGTTGAGGTGGATGATCAGCCACAGTCTGGACTAAGGTGGAGTTGAGGTGGAGGATCAGCCACGGGCTGGATTAATGTGGAGTTGAGGTGGATGATAAGTCACAGGTTGGATTATGGTGGATTTGAGGGAGAACATCAGCCACAGGCTGGATTAAGGTGGAGTTGAGGTGAATGATCAGCCACGGGCTGGATTAAGGTGGAGTTGATGTCTATGATCATTCACAGGCTGGATTAAGGTGGAGTTGAGGGAGAAGATCAGCCATAGGCTGGATTAAGGTGGAGTTGAAGTGGATGATCAGCCACAGCCTGGATTAAGGTGGAGTAGAGTTTGATGATCAGCCACAGGCTGGATTAAGGTGTAGTTGAGGTGGATGATCAGCCACAGCTGGATTACAGTGGAGTTGAGGTGGATGATCAGCCACAGGCTGGATTAAGGTGGAGTTGAGGTGGATGATCAGCCACAGGCTGGATTAAGGTGGAGTTGAGGTCGAAGGTCAGCCGCAGGCTGGATTAAGGTGGAGTTGAGGTGGAAGCTCAGCCACAGGCTGGATTAAGGTGGAGTTGAGGTGGATGATCAGCCACAGGCTGGATTAAGGTGGAGTTGAGGTGGATGATCAGCCACAGGCTGGATTAAGGTGGAGTTTAGGGAAAAGATCAGCCACAGGCTGGATTAAGTTGGAGTTGAGGTGGATGATCAGCCACAGGCTGGATTAAGGTGGAGTTGAGGTGGTTGATCAGCCACAGGCTGGATTAAGGTGGAGTTGAGGGAGAAGATCAGCCATAGGCTGGATTAAGGTGTAGTTGAGGTGGATGATCAGCCACAGGCTGGATTAAGGTGGAGTTGATGTGGATGATAATCCACAGGCTGGATTAAGGTGGAGTTGAGGTGGATGATCAGCCACAGGCTAGATCAAGGTGGAGTTGAGGTGGATGATCAGCCACAGGCTGGATTAGGGTGGAGTTGAGTTGGATGATCAGCCGCAGTCTGGATTAAGGTGGAGTTGAGGTGGGTGATCAGCAACAGGCTGGATTAAGGTGGTGTTGAGGTGGATGATTTGCCACAGGCTGGATTAAGGTGGAGTTGAGGTGTATGATCCGCCACAGGCTGGATTAAGGTGTAGTTGAGGTGGATGATCAGCCACAGGCTGGATTAAGGTGGAGTTGATGTGGATGATAATCCACAGGCTGGATTAAGGTGGAGTTGAGGTGGATGAGCAGCCACAGGCTAGACCAAGGTGGAGTTGAGGTGGATGATCAGCCATAGGCTGGATTAGGGTGGAGTTGAGTTGGATGATCAGCCGCAGTCTGAATTAAGGTGGAGTTGAGGTGGATGATCAGCAACAGGCTGGATTAAGGTGGTGTTGAGGTGGATGATTTGCCACAGGCTGGATTAAGGTGGAGTTGAGGTGTATGATCCGCCACAGGCTGGATTAAGGTGGAGTTGAGGTGGATGATCAGCAACAGGCTGGATTAAGATGGAGTTGAGGGAGAAAATCAGCCACAAGCTGGATGAAGTTGGAGTTGAGGTGGATGATCAGCCACAGGCTGGAATAGTGTGGAGTTGAGGGTGAAGATCAGCCACAGGCTGGATTAAGGAGGTGTTGTGGTGGATGATCAGCCACAGGCTGAATTAAGGTGGAGTTGAGGTGGAAGATCAGCCACAGGCTGGATGAAGTTGGAGTTGTGGTCGATGATCAGCCACAGGCTGGATTAAGGTGGAGTTGAGGGAGAATTTCAGCCACAGGCTGGATTAAGGTGAAGTGGAGGTGGAATATCTGCCACAGGCTTGATTAAGGTGGAGTTGAGGTGGATGATCAGCCACAGGCTGGATTAAGGTGGAGTTGAGGTGGATGATCAGCTACAGGCTGGATTAAGGTGGAGTTGAGTTGGATGATCAGCAACAGGCTGGATTAAGGTGGAGTTGAGGTGGATGATCAGCCACAGTCTGGATAAAGGAGGAGTTGAGGTGGAAGATCAGCCACAGGCTGGATTAATGTGGAGTTGAGGTGGATGATCAGCCAAGGGCTGGATTAAGGTCGAGTTGAGGTGGATCATCAGTCACAGGCTGGATTAAGGTGGAGTTGAGGGAGAAGATCAGCCACAGGCTGGATTAAGGTGGAGTTGAGGTGGATGATCAGCCACAGGCTGGATGAAGGTGGAGTTGATGTAGATGATCAGCCATAGGCTGGATTAAGGTGTAGTTGAGGTGGATGATCAGCCACAGGCTGGATTAAGGTGGAGTTGAGGTGGATGATCAGCCCCAGGCTGGTTTAATGTGGAGTTGAGGGAGAATTTCAGCCACAGGCTGGATTAAGGTGAAGTGGAGATGGAATATCAGCCACAGTCTGGAAAAAGCAGGAGTTGAGGTGGATGATCAGCCATAGGCTGAATTAAAGTGGAGTTGAGGTGAATGATCAGTCATAGTCTGGATTAAGCTGGAGTTGAGGTGGATGATCAGCCACAGGCCAGATCAAGGTGGAGTTGAGGTGGATGATCAGCCAAGGGCTGGATTAAGGTGGAGTTGAGGTGGATCATCAGTCACAGGCTGGATTAAGGTGGAGTTGAGGGAGAAGATCAGCCACAGGCTGGATTAAGGTGGAGTTGAGGTGGATGATCAGCCACATGCTGGATGAAGGTGGAGTTGAGGTAGATGATCAGCCATAGGCTGGATTAAGGTGGAGTAGAGGTTGATGATCAGCCACAGGCTGGATTAAGGTGTAGTTGAGGTGGTTGATCAGCCACAGCTGGATTACAGTGGAGTTGAGGTGGATGATCAGCCACAGGCTGGATTAAGGTGGAGTTGAGGTGGATGATCAGCCACAGGCTGGATTAAGGTGGAGTTGAGGGAGAATTTCAGCCACAGGCTAGATGAAGGTGAAGTGGAGGTGGAATATCAGCCACAGGCTGGATTAAGGTGGAGTTGAGGTGGATGATCAGTCATAGGCTGGATTAAGCTGGAGTTGATGTGGATGATCAGCCACAGGCTGGATTAAGGTGGAGTTGATGTGGATTATCAGCAACAGGCTGGATTAAGGTGGAGTTGAGGTGGATGATCAGCCACAGCCTGGATTAAGGTGGAGTTGAGGTGGAAGATCAGCTATAGGCTGGATTAAGGTGGAGTTGAGGTGGATGATCATACAAGGGCTGGATTAAGGCGGAGTTGAGGTGGATGATCAGTCACAGGCTGGATTAAGGTGGAGTTGAGGTACATGATCAGCCACAGGCTGGATTAAGGTGTAGTTGAGGTGGATGATCAGCCACAGGCTGGATTAAGGTGGAGTTGATGTGGATGATCAGCCACAGGCTGGATTAAGGTGGAGTTGAGGGAGATGATCAGCCACAGGCTTAATTAAGGTGGAGTTGAGGTGGATGATCAGCCACAGTCTGGATTAAGGTGGAGTTGAGGTGGAAGATCAGCCACGGGCTGGATTAATGTGGAGTTGAGGTGGATGATCAGTCACAGGTTGGATTATGGTGGATTTGAGGGAGAACATCAGCCACAGGCTGGATTAAGGTGGAGTTGAGGTGAATGATCAGCCACGGGCTGGATTAAGGTGGAGTTGATGTCTATGATCATTCACAGGCTGGATTAAGGTGGAGTTGAGGGAGAAGATCAGCCATAGGCTGGATTAAGGTGGAGTTGAGGTGGATGATCAGCCACAGCCTGGATTAAGGTGGAGTAGAGGTTGATGATCAGCCACAGGCTGGATTAAGGTGTAGTTGAGGTGGATGATCAGCCACAGGCTGGATTACAGTGGAGTTGAGGTGGATGATCAGCCACAGGCTGGATTAAGGTGGAGTTGAGGTGGATGATCAGCCACAGGCTGGATTAAGGTGGAGTTGATGTCGAAGATCAGCCGCATCTGGATTAAGGTGGAGTTGAGGTGGAAGATCAGCCACAGGCTGGATTAAGGTGGAGTTGAGGTGGATGATGAGCCACAAGCTGGATTAAGGTGGAGTTGAGGTGGATGATCAGCCACAGGCTGGATTAAGGTGGAGTTTAGGGAAAAGATCAGCCACAGGCTGGATTAAGTTGGAGTTGAGGTGGATGATCAGCCACAGGCTGGATTAAGGTGGAGTTGAGGTGGTTGATCAGCCACAGGCTGGATTAAGGAGGAGTTGAGATGGATGATCAGCCACAGGCTGGATTATGGTTGAGTTGAGGGAGAAGATCAGCCATAGGCTGGTTTAAGGTGTAGTTGAGGTGGAAGCTCAGCCACAGGCTGGATTAAGGTGGAGTTGAGGTGGATGATCAGCCACAGGCTGGATTAAGGTGGAGTTGAGGTGGATGATCAGCCACAGGCTGGATTAAGGTGGAGTTTAGGGAAAAGATCAGCCACAGGCTGGATTAAGTTGGAGTTGAGGTGGATGATCAGCCACAGGCTGGATTAAGGTGCAGTTGAGGTGGTTGATCAGCCACAGGCTGGATTAAGGTGGAGTTGAGGGAGAAGATCAGCCATAGGCTGGATTAAGGTGTAGTTGATGTGGATGATCAGCCACAGGCTGGATTAAGGTGGAGTTGATGTGGATGATAATCCAAAGGCTGGATTAAGGTGGAGTTGAGGTGGATGATCAGCCACAGGCTAGATCAAGGTGGAGTTGAGGTGGATGATCAGCCACAGGCTGGATTAGGGTGGAGTTGAGTTGGATGATCAGCCGCAGTCTGGATTAAGGTGGAGTTGAGGTGGGTGATCAGCAACAGGCTGGATTAAGGTGGTGTTGAGGTGGATGATTTGCCACAGGCTGGATTAAGGTGTAGTTGAGGTGGATGATCAGCCACAGGCTGGATTAAGGTGGAGTTGATGTGGATGATAATCCACAGGCTGGATTAAGGTGGAGTTGAGGTGGATGATCAGCCACAGGCTAGACCAAGGTGGAGTTGAGGTGGATGATCAGCCATAGGCTGGATTAGGGTGGAGTTGAGTTGGATGATCAGCCGCAGTCTGGATTAAGGTGGAGTTGAGGTGGATGATCAGCAACAGGCTGGATTAAGATGGAGTTGAGGGAGAAAATCAGCCACAAGCTGGATGAAGTTGGAGTTGAGGTGGATGATCAGCCACAGGCTGGAATAGTGTGGAGTTGAGGGTGAAGATCAGCCACAGGCTGGATTAAGGAGGTGTTGTGGTGGATGATCAGCCACAGGCTGAATTAAGGTGGAGTTGAGGTGGAAGATCAGCCACAGGCTGGATGAAGGTGGAGTTGTGGTCGATGATCAGCCACAGGCTGGATTAAGGTGGAGTTGAGGGAGAATTTCAGCCACAGGCTGGATTAAGGTGAAGTGGAGGTGGAATATCTGCCACAGGCTTGATTAAGGTGGAGTTGAGGTGGATGATCAGCCACAGGCTGGATTAAGGTGGAGTTGAGGGAGATGATCAGCCACACGCTTAATTAAGGTGGAGTTGAGGTGGATGATCAGCCACAGTCTGGATTAAGGTGGAGTTGAGGTGGAAGATCAGCCACGGGCTGGATTAATGTGGAGTTGAGGTGGATGATCAGTCACAGGTTGGATTATGGTGGATTTGAGGGAGAACATCAGCCACAGGCTGGATTAAGGTGGAGTTGAGGTGAATGATCAGCCACGGGCTGGATTAAGGTGGAGTTGATGTCTATGATCATTCACAGGCTGGATTAAAGTGGAGTTGAGGGAGAAGATCAGCCATAGGCTGGATTAAGGTGGAGTTGAGGTGGATGATCAGCCACAGCCTGGATTAAGGTGGAGTAGAGGTTGATGATCAGCCACAGGCTGGATTAAGGTGTAGTTGAGGTGGATGATCAGCCACAGGCTGGATTACAGTGGAGTTGAGGTGGATGATCAGCCACAGGCTGGATTAAGGTGGAGTTGAGGTGGATGATCAGCCACAGGCTGGATTAAGGTGGAGTTGAGGTCGAAGATCAGCCGCAGGCTGGATTAAGGTGGAGTTGAGGTGGAAGATCAGCCACAGGCTGGATTAAGGTGGAGTTGAGGTGGATGATCAGCCACAAGCTGGATTAAGGTGGAGTTGAGGTGGATGATCAGCCACAGGCTGGATTAAGGTGGAGTTTAGGGAAAAGATCAGCCACAGGCTGGATTAAGTTGGAGTTGAGGTGGATGATCAGCCACAGGCTGGATTAAGGTGGGGTTGAGGGAGAAGATCAGCCATAGGCTGGATTAAGGTGTAGTTGAGTTGGATGATCAGCCACAGGCTGGATTAAGGTGGAGTTGATGTGGATGATAATCCACAGGCTGGATTAAGGTGGAGTTGAGGTGGATGATCAGCCACAGGCTAGATCAAGGTGGAGTTGAGGTGGATGATCAGCCACAGGCTGGATTAGGGTGGAGTTGAGTTGGATGATCAGCCACAGTCTGGATTAAGGTGGAGTTGAGGTGGATGATCAGCAACAGGCTGGATTAAGGTCGTGTTGAGGTGGATGATTTGCCACAGGCTGGATTAAGGTGGAGTTGAGGTGTATGATCCGCCACAGGCTGGATTAAGGTGTAGTTGAGGTGGATGATCAGCCACTGGCTGGATTAAGGAGGAGTTGATGTGGATGATAATCCACAGGCTGGATTAAGGTGGAGTTGAGGTGGATGATCAGCCACAGGCTAGAACAAGGTGGAGTTGAGGTGGATGATCAGCCACAGGCTGGATTAGGGTGGAGTTGAGTTGGATGATCAACCGCAGTTTGGATTAAGGTGGAGTTGAGGTGGATGATCAGCAACAGGCTGGATTAAGGTGGTGTTGAGGTGGATGATTTGCCACAGGCTGGATTAAGGTGGAGTTGAGGTGTATGATCCGCCACAGGCTGGATTAAGGTGGAGTTGAGGTGGATGATTAGCCACAGGCTGGATTAAGATGGAGTTGAGGGAGAAAATCAGCCACAAGCTGGATGAAGTTGGAGTTGAGGTGGATGATCAGCCACAGGCTGGAATAGTGTGGAGTTGAGGGTGAAGATCAGCCACAGGCTGGGTTAAGGAGGTGTTGTGGTGGATGATCAGCCACAGGCTGAATTAAGGTGGAGTTGAGGTGGATGATCAGCCACAGGCTGGATGAAGGTGGAGTTGAGGTAGATGATCAGCCATAGGCTGGATTAAGGTGTAGTTGAGGTGGATGATCAGCCACAGGCTGGATTAAGGTGGAGTTGAGGTGGATGATAAGCCCCAGGCTGGTTTAATGTGGAGTTGAGGGAGAATTTCAGCCACAGGCTGGATTAAGGTGAAGTGGAGGTGGAATATTAGCCACAGTCTGGAAAAAGCAGGAGTTGAGGTGGATGATCAGCCATAGGCTGAATTAAAGTGGAGTTGAGGTGGATGATCAGTCATAGTCTGGATTAAGCTGGAGTTGAGGTGGATGATCAGCCACAGGCCAGATCAAGGTGGAGTTGAGGTGGATGATCAGCCACAGGCTGGATTAAGGTGGAGTTGATGTGGATGATCAGCCACAGGCTGGATTAAGGTGGAGTTGAGGTGGATGATCAGCCACAGGCTAGATCAAGGTGGAGTTGAGGTGGATGATCATCCACAGGCTGTATTAAGGTGGAGTTGAGGTGGATGATCATACAAGGGCTGGAATAAGGTGGAGTTGATGTGGATGATCAATCACAGGCTGGATTAAGGTGGAGCTGAGGTACATGATCAGCCACAGGCTGGATTAACGTGTAGTTGAGGTGGATGATCAGCCACAGGCTGGATTAAGGTGGAGTTGATGTGGATGATCAGCCACAGGCTGGATTAAGGTGGAGTTGAGGTGGATGATCAGCCACAGGCTAGATCAAGGTGGAGTTGAGGGAGATGATCAGCCACAGGCTTAATTAATGTGGAGTTGAGGTGGATGATCAGCCACAGTCTGGATTAAGGTGGAGTTGAGGTGGAAGATCAGCCACGGGCTGGATTAATGTGGAGTTGAGGTGGATGATCAGTCACAGGCTGGATTATGGTGGAGTTGAGGGAGAAGATCAGCCACAGGCTGGATTAATGTGGAGTTGAGGTGAATGATCAGCCACGGGCTGGATTAAGGTGGAGTTGAGGTGGATGATCAGCCACAGGCTGGATTAAGATGGAGTTGAGGTGTATGATCATTCACAGGCTGGATTAAGGTGGAGTTGAGGGAGAAGATCAGCCATAGGCTGGATTAAGGTGGAGTTGAAGTGGATGATCAGCCACAGGCTGGATTAAGTTGGAGTAGAGGTTGATGATCAGCCACAGGCTGGATTAAGGTTTAGTTGAGGTGGATGATCAGCCACAGGCTGGATTACAGTGGAGTTGAGGTGGATGATCAGCCACAGGCTGGATTAAGGTGGAGTTGAGGTGGAAGATCAGCCACAGGGTGGATTAAGGTGGAGTTGAGGTCGAAGATCAGCCAAAGGCTGGATTAAGGTTGAGTTGAGGTGGATGATCAGTCACAGGCTGGATTAAGGTGGAGTTGAGGGAGAAGATCAGCCACAGGCTGGATTAAGGTGGAGTTGAGGTGGATGATCAGCCACAGGCTGGATGAAGGTGGAGTTGAGGTAGATGATCAGCCATAGGCTGGATTAAGGTGTAGTTGAGGTGGATGATCTGCCACAGGCTGGATTAAGGTGGAGTTGAGGTGGATGATCAGCCCCAGGCTAGTTTAATGTGGAGTTGAGGGAGAATTTCAGCCACAGGCTGGATTAAGGTGAAGTGGAGGTGGAATATCAGCCACAGTCAGGAAAAAGCAGGAGTTGAGGTGGATGATCAGCCATAGGCTGAATTAAAGTGGAGTTGAGGTGGATGATCAGTCATAGTCTGGATTAAGCTGGAGTTGAGGTGGATGATCAGCCACAGGCCAGATCAAGGTGGAGTTGAGGTGGATGATCAGCCAAGGGCTGGATTAAGGTGGAGTTGAGGTGGATCATCAGTCACAGGCTGGATTAAGGTGGAGTTGAGGGAGAAGATCAGCCACAGGCTGGATTAAGGTGGAGTTGAGGTGGATGATCAGCCACAGGCTGGATGAAGGTGGAGTTGAGGTAGATGATCAGCCATTGGCTGGATTAAGGTGGAGTAGAGGTTGATGATCAGCCACAGGCTGGATTAAGGTGTAGTTGAGGTGGTTGATCAGCCACAGGCTGGATTACAGTGGAGTTGAGGTGGATGATCAGCCACAGGCTGGATTAAGGTGGAGTTGAGGTGGATGATCAGCCACAGGCTGGATTAAGGTGGAGTTGAGGGAGAATTTCAGCCACAGGCTAGATGAAGGTGAAGTGGAGGTGGAATATCAGCCACAGGCTGGATTAAGGTGGAGTTGAGGTGGATGATCAGTCATAGGCTGGATTAAGCTGGAGTTGATGTGGATGATCAGCCACAGGCTGGATTAAGGTGGAGTTGATGTGGATTATCAGCAACAGGCTGGATTAAGGTGGAGTTGAGGTGGATGATCAGCCACAGCCTGGATTAAGGTGGAGTTGAGGTGGAAGATCAGCTATAGGCTGGATTAAGGTGGAGTTGAGGTGGATGATCATACAAGGGCTGGATTAAGGTGGAGTTGAGGTGGATGATCAGTCACAGGCTGGATTAAGGTGGAGTTGAGGTACATGATCAGCCACAGGCTGGATTAAGGTGTAGTTGAGGTGGATGATCAGCCACAGGCTGGATTAAGGTGGAGTTGATGTGGATGATCAGCCACAGGCTGGATTAAGGTGGAGTTGAGGGAGATGATCAGCCACACGCTTAATTAAGGTGGAGTTGAGGTGGATGATCAGCCACAGTCTGGATTAAGGTGGAGTTGAGGTGGAAGATCAGCCACGGGCTGGATTAATGTGGAGTTGAGGTGGATGATCAGTCACAGGCTGGATTATGGTGGAGTTGAGGGAGAAGATCAGCCACAGGCTGGATTAATGTGGAGTTGAGGTGAATGATCAGCCACGGGCTGGATTAAGGTGGAGTTGAGGTGGATGATCAGCCACAGGCTGGATTAAGGTGGAGTTGAGGTGTATGATCATTCACAGGCTGGATTAAGGTGGAGTTGAGGGAGAAGATCAGCCATAGGCTGGATTAAGGTGGAGTTGAAGTGGATGATCAGCCACAGGCTGGATTAAGTTGGAGTAGAGGTTGATGATCAGCCACAGGCTGGATTAAGGTGTAGTTGAGGTGGATGATCAGCCACAGGCTGGATTACAGTGGAGTTGAGGTGGATGATCAGCCACAGGCTGGATTAAGGTGGAGTTGAGGTGGATGATCAGCCACAGGGTGGATTAAGGTGGAGTTGAGGTCGAAGATCAGCCACAGGCTGGATTAAGGTGGAGTTGAGGTGGATGATCAGTCACAGGCTGGATTAAGGTGGAGTTGAGGGAGAAGATCAGCCACAGGCTGGATTAAGGTGGAGTTGAGGTGGATGATCAGCCACAGGCTGGATGAAGGTGGAGTTGAGGTAGATGCTCAGCCATAGGCTGGATTAAGCTGTAGTTGAGGTGGATGATCTGCCACAGGCTGGATTAAGGTGGAGTTGAGGTGGATGATCAGCCCCAGGCTGGATTAAGGTGGAGTTGAGGGAGAATTTCAGCCACAGGCTAGATGAAGGTGAAGTGGAGGTGGAATATCAGCCACAGGCTGGATTAAGGTGGAGTTGAGGTGGATGATCTGCCACAGGCTGGATTAAGGTGGAGTTGAGGTGGATGATCAGCCCCAGGCTAGTTTAATGTGGAGTTGAGGGAGAATTTCAGCCACAGGCTGGATTAAGGTGAAGTGGAGGTGCAATATCAGCCACAGTCTGGAAAAAGCAAGAGTTGAGGTGGATGATCAGCCATAGGCTGAATTAAAGTGGAGTTGAGGTGGATGATCAGTCATAGTCTGGATTAAGCTGGAGTTGAGGTGGATGATCAGCCACAGGCCAGATCAAGGTGGAGTTGAGGTGGATGATCAGCCAAGGGCTGGATTAAGGTGGAGTTGAGGTGGATCATCAGTCACAGGCTGGATTAAGGTGGAGTTGAGGGAGAAGATCAGCCACAGGCTGGATTAAGGTGGAGTTGAGGTGGATGATCAGCCACAGGCTGGATGAAGGTGGAGTTGAGGTAGATGATCAGCCATAGGCTGGATTAAGGTGGAGTAGAGGTTGATGATCAGCCACAGGCTGGATTAAGGTGTAGTTGAGGTGGTTGATCAGCCACAGGCTGGATTACAGTGGAGTTGAGGTGGATGATCAGCCACAGGCTGGATTAAGGTGGAGTTGAGGTGGATGATCAGCCACAGGCTGGATTAAGGTGGAGTTGAGGGAGAATTTCAGCCACAGGCTAGATGAAGGTGAAGTGGAGGTGGAATATCAGCCACAGGCTGGATTAAGGTGGAGTTGAGGTGGATGATCAGTCATAGGCTGGATTAAGGTGGAGTTGATGTGGATTATCAGCAACAGGCTGGATTAAGGTGGAGTTGAGGTGGATGATCAGCCACAGCCTGGATTAAGGTGGAGTTGAGGTGGAAGATCAGCTATAGGCTGGATTAAGGTGGAGTTGAGGTGGATGATCATACAAGGGCTGGATTAAGGTGGAGTTGAGGTGGATGATCAGTCACAGGCTGGATTAAGGTGGAGTTGAGGTACATGATCAGCCACAGGCTGGATTAAGGTGTAGTTGAGGTGGATGATCAGCCACAGGCTGGATTAAGGTGGAGTTGATGTGGATGATCAGCCACAGGCTGGATTAAGGTGGAGTTGAGGGAGATGATCAGCCACACGCTTAATTAAGGTGGAGTTGAGGTGGATGATCAGCCACAGTCTGGATTAAGGTGGAGTTGAGGTGGAAGATCAGCCACGGGCTGGATTAATGTGGAGTTGAGGTGGATGATCAGTCACAGGTTGGATTATGGTGGATTTGAGGGAGAACATCAGCCACAGGCTGGATTAAGGTGGAGTTGAGGTGAATGATCAGCCACGGGCTGGATTAAGGTGGAGTTGATGTCTATGATCATTCACAGGCTGGATTAAGGTGGAGTTGAGGGAGAAGATCAGCCATAGGCTGGATTAAGGTGGAGTTGAGGTGGATGATCAGCCACAGCCTGGATTAAGGTGGAGTAGAGGTTGATGATCAGTCACAGGCTGGATTAAGGTGTAGTTGAGGTGGATGATCAGCCACAGGCTGGATTACAGTGGAGTTGAGGTGGATGATCAGCCACAGGCTGGATTAAGGTGGAGTTGAGGTGGATGATCAGCCACAGGCTGGATTAAGGTGGAGTTGAGGTCGAAGATCAGCCGCAGGCTGGATTAAGGTGGAGTTGAGGTGGGAGATCAGCCACAGGCTGGATTAAGGTGGAGTTGAGGTGGATGATCAGCCACAGGCTGGATTAAGGTGGAGTTGAGGTGGATGATCAGCCAAAGGCTGGATTAAGGTGGAGTTTAGGGAAAAGATCAGCCACAGGCTGGATTAAGTTGGAGTTGAGGTGGATGATCAGCCACAGGCTGGATTAAGGTGGAGTTGAGGTGGTTGATCAGCCACAGGCTGGATTAAGGAGGAGTTGAGGTGGATGATCAGCCACAGGCTGGATTAAGGTGGAGTAGAGGGAGAAGATCAGCCATAGGCTGGATTAAGGTGTAGTTGAGGTGGATGATCAGCCACAGGCTGGATTAGGGTGGAGTTGAGTTGGATGATCAGCCGCAGTCTGGATTAAGGTGGAGTTGAGGTGGATGATCAGCAACAGGCTGGATTAAGGTCGTGTTGAGGTGGATGATTTGCCACAGGCTGGATTAAGGTGGAGTTGAGGTGTATGATCCGCCACAGGATGGATTAAGGTGTAGTTGAGGTGGATGATCAGCCACAGGCTGGATTAAGGAGGAGTTGATGTGGATGATATTCCACAGGCTGGATTAAGGTGGAGTTGAGGTGGATGATCAGCCACAGGCTAGATCAAGGTGGAGTTGAGGTGGATGATCAGCCACAGGCTGGATTAGGGTGGAGTTGAGTTGGATGATCAGCCGCAGTCTGGATTAAGGTGGAGTTGAGGTGGATGAACAGCAACAGGCTGGATTAAGGTGGTGTTGAGGTGGATGATTTGCCACAGGCTGGATTAAGGTGGAGTTGAGGTGTATGATCCGCCACAGGCTGGATTAAGGTGGAGTTGAGGTGGATGATTAGCCACAGGCTGGATTAAGATGGAGTTGTGGGAGAAAATCAGCCACAAGCTGGATGAAGTTGGAGTTGAGGTGGATGATCAGCCACAGGCTGGAATAGTGTGGAGTTGAGGGTGAAGATCAGCCACAGGCTGGGTTAAGGAGGTGTTGCGGTGGATGATCAGCCACAGGCTGAATTAAGGTGGAGTTGAGGTGGAAGATCAGCCACAGGCTGGATGAAGGTGGAGTTGTGGTCGATGATCAGCCACAGGCTGGATTAAGGTGGAGTTGAGGGAGAATTTCAGCCACAGGCTGGATTAAGGTGAAGTGGAGGTGGAATATCTGCCACAGGCTTGATTAAGGTGGAGTTGAGGTGGATGATCAGCCACAGGCTGGATTAAGGTGGAGTTGAGGTGGATGATCAGCTACAGACTGGATTAAGGTGGAGTTGAGGTGGATGATCAGTCATAGGCTGGATTAAGGTGGAGTTGATGTGGATGATCAGCCACAGGCTGGATTAAGGTGGAGTTGATGTGGATGATCAGCCGCAGGCGGGATTAAGGTGGAGTTGAGGTGGATGATCAGCAACAGGCTGGATTAAGGTGGAGTTGAGGTGGATGATCAGCCACAGTCTGGATTAAGGAGGAGTTGAGGTGGAAGATCAGCCACAGGCTGGATTAATGTGGAGTTGAGGTGGATGATCAGCCAAGGGCTGGATTAAGGTGGAGTTGAGGTGGATCATCAGTCACAGGCTGGATTAAGGTGGAGTTGAGGGAGAATTTCAGCCACAGGCTGGATTAAGGTGAAGTGGAGGTGGAATATCAGCCACAGTCTGGAAAAAGCAGGAGTTGAGGTGGATGATCAGCCATAGGCTGAATTAAAGTGGAGTTGAGGTGGATGATCAGTCATAGTCTGGATTAAGCTGGAGTTGAGGTGGATGATCAGCCACAGGCCAGATCAAGGTAGAGTTGAGGTGGATGATCAGCCACAGGCTGGATTAAGGTGGAGTTGATGTGGATGATCAGCCACAGGCTGGATTAAGGTGGAGTTGAGGTGGATGATCAGCCACAGGCTAGATCAAGGTGGAGTTGAGGTGGATGATCATCCACAGGCTGTATTAAGGTGGAGTTGAGGTGGATGATCATACAAGGGCTGGAATAAGTTGGAGTTGATGTGGATGATCAATCACAGGCTGGATTAAGGTGGAGCTGAGGTACATGATCAGCCACAGGCTGGATTAACGTGTAGTTGAGGTGGATGATCAGCCACAGGCTGGATTAAGGTGGAGTTGATGTGGATGATCAGCCACAGGCTGGATTAAGGTGGAGTTGAGGAGGATGATCAGCCACGGGCTAGATCAAGTTGGAGTAGAGGTTGATGATCAGCCACAGGCTGGATTAAGGTGTAGTTGAGGTGGATGATCAGCCACAGGCTGGAATACAGTGGAGTTGAGGTGGATGATCAGCCACAGGCTGGATTAAGGTGGAGTTGAGGTGGATGATCAGCCACAGGGTGGATAAAGGTGGAGTTGAGGTGGAAGATCAGCCACAGGCTGGATTAAGGTGGAGTTGAGGTGGAAGATCAGCCACAGGCTGGATTAAGGTGGAGTTGAGGTGGATGATCAGCCACAGGCTGGATTAAGGTGGAGTTGAGGTGGATGATCAGCCACAGGCTGGATTAAGGTGGAGTTGAGGGAAAAGATCAGCCACAGGCTGGATTAAGTTGGAGTTGACGTGGATGATCAGCCACAGGCTGGATTAAGGTGGAGTTGAGGTGGTTGATCAGCCACAGGCTGGATTAAGGTGGAGTTGATGTGGATGATAATCCACTGGCTGGATTAAGGTGGAGTTGAGGTGGATGATCAGCCACAGGCTGGATTACAGTGGAGTTGAGGTGGATGATCAGCCACAGGCTGGATTAAGGTGGAGTTGAGGTGGATGATCAGCCACAGCCTGTATTAAGGTGGAGTAGAGGTTGATGATCAGCCACAGGCTGGATTAAGGTGTAGTTGAGGTGGATGATCAGCCACAGGCTGGATTACAGTGGAGTTGAGGTGGATGATCAGCCACAGGCTGGATTAAGTTGGAGTTGAGGTGGATGATCAGCCACAGGCTGGATTAAGGTGGAGTTGAGGTCGAAGATCAGCCGCAGGCTGGATTAAGGTGGAGTTGAGGTGGAAGATCAGCCACAGGCTGGATTAAGGTGGAGTTGAGGTGGATGATCAGCCACAAGCTGGATTAAGGTGGAGTTGAGGTGGATGATCAGCCACAGGCTGGATTAAGGTGGAGTTTAGGGAAAAGATCAGCCACAGGCTGGATTAAGTTGGAGTTGAGGTGGATGATCAGCCACAGGCTGGATTAAGGTGGGGTTGAGGTGGTTGATCAGCCACAGGCTGGATTAAGGAGGAGTTGAGGTGGATGATCAGCCACAGGCTGGATTAAGGTGGAGTTGAGGGAGAAGATCAGCCATAGGCTGGATTAAGGTGTAGTTGAGTTGGATGATCAGCCACAGGCTGGATTAAGGTGGAGTTGATGTGGATGATAATCCACAGGCTGGATTAAGGTGGAGTTGAGGTGGATGATCAGCCACAGGCTAGATCAAGGTGGAGTTGAGGTGGATGATCAGCCACAGGCTGGATTAGGGTGGAGTTGAGTTGGATGATCAGCCACAGTCTGGATTAAGGTGGAGTTGAGGTGGATGATCAGCAACAGGCTGGATTAAGGTCGTGTTGAGGTGGATGATTTGCCACAGGCTGGATTAAGGTGGAGTTGAGGTGTATGATCCGCCACAGGCTGGATTAAGGTGTAGTTGAGGTGGATGATCAGCCACTGGCTGGATTAAGGAGGAGTTGATGTGGATGATAATCCACAGGCTGGATTAAGGTGGAGTTGAGGTGGATGATCAGCCACAGGCTAGATCAAGGTGGAGTTGAGGTGGATGATCAGCCACAGGCTGGATTAGGGTGGAGTTGAGTTGGATGATCAGCCGCAGTTTGGATTAAGGTGGAGTTGAGGTGGATGATCAGCAACAGGCTGGATTAAGGTGGTGTTGAGGTGGATGATTTGCCACAGGCTGGATTAAGGTGGAGTTGAGGTGTATGATCCGCCACAGGCTGGATTAAGGTGGAGTTGAGGTGGATGATTAGCCACAGGCTGGATTAAGATGGAGTTGAGGGAGAAAATCAGCCACAAGCTGGATGAAGTTGGAGTTGAGGTGGATGATCAGCCACAGGCTGGAATAGTGTGGAGTTGAGGGTGAAGATCAGCCACAGGCTGGGTTAAGGAGGTGTTGTGGTGGATGATCAGCCACAGGCTGAATTAAGGTGGAGTTGAGGTGGAAGATCAGCCACAGGCTGGATGAAGGTGGAGTTGTGGTCGATGATCAGCCACAGGCTGGATTAAGGTGGAGTTGAGGGAGAATTTCAGCCACAGGCTGGATTAAGGTGAAGTGGAGGTGGAATATCTGCCACAGGCTTGATTAAGGTGGAGTTGGGGTGGATGATCAGCCACAGGCTGGATTAAGGTGGAGTTGAGGTGGATGATCAGCTACAGACTGGATTAAGGTGGAGTTGAGGTGGATGATCAGTCATAGGCTGGATTAAGTTGGAGTTGATGTGGATGATCAGCCACAGGCTGGATTAAGGTGGAGTTGATGTGGATGATCAGCCGCAGGCGGGATTAAGGTGGAGTTGAGGTGGATGATCAGCAACAGGCTGGATTAAGGTGGAGTTGAGGTGGATGATCAGCCACAGTCTGCATTAAGGAGGAGTTGAGGTGGAAGATCAGCCACAGGCTGGATTAATGTGGAGTTGAGGTGGATGATCAGTCATAGTCTGGATTAAGCTGGAGTTGAGGTGGATGATCAGCCACAGGCCAGATCAAGGTGGAGTTGAGGTGGATGATCAGCCACAGGCTGGATTAAGGTGGAGTTGATGTGGATGATCAGCCACAGGCTGGATTAAGGTGGAGTTGAGGTGGATGATCAGCCACAGGCTAGATCAAGGTGGAGTTGAGGTGGATGATCATCCACAGGCTGTATTAAGGTGGAGTTGAGGTGGATGATCAGCCACAGGCTGGAATAAGGTGGAGTTGATGTGGATGATCAATCACAGGCTGGATTAAGGTGGAGCTGAGGTACATGATCAGCCACAGGCTGGATTAACGTGTAGTTGAGGTGGATGATCAGCCACAGGCTGGATTAAGGTGGAGTTGATGTGGATGATCAGCCACAGGCTGGATTAAGGTGGAGTTGATGTGGATGATCAGCCACAGGCTAGATCAAGGTGGAGTTGAGGGAGATGATCAGCCACAGGCTTAATTAATGTGGAGTTGAGGTGGATGATCAGCCACAGTCTGGATTAAGGTGGAGTTGAGGTGGAAGATCAGCCACGGGCTGGATTAATGTGGAGTTGAGGTGGATGATCAGTCACAGGCTGGATTATGGTGGAGTTGAGGGAGAAGATCAGCCACAGGCTGGATTAATGTGGAGTTGAGGTGAATGATCAGCCACGGGCTGGATTAAGGTGGAGTTGAGGTGGATGATCAGCCACAGGCTGGATTAAGGTGGAGTTGAGGTGTATGATCATTCACAGGCTGGATTAAGGTGGAGTTGAGGGAGAAGATCAGCCACAGGCTGGATTAAGGTGGAGTTGAAGTGGATGATCAGCCACAGGCTGGATTAAGTTGGAGTAGAGGTTGATGATCAGCCACAGGCTGGATTAAGGTGTAGTTGAGGTGGATGATCAGCCACAGGCTGGATTACAGTGGAGTTGAGGTGGATGATCAGCCACAGGCTAGATCAAGGTGGAGTTGAGGTGGATGATCAGCAACAGGCTGGATTAAGGTCGTGTTGAGGTGGATGATTTGCCACAGGCTGGATTAAGGTGGAGTTGAGGTGTATGATCCGCCACAGGCTGGATTAAGGTGTAGTTGAGGTGGATGATCAGCCACTGGCTGGATTAAGGAGGAGTTGATGTGGATGATAATCCACAGGCTGGATTAAGGTGGAGTTGAGGTGGATGATCAGCCACAGGCTAGATCAAGGTGGAGTTGAGGTGGATGATCAGCCACAGGCTGGATTAGGGTGGAGTTGAGTTGGATGATCAGCCGCAATTTGGATTAAGGTGGAGTTGAGGTGGATGATCAGCAACAGGCTGGATTAAGGTGGTGTTGAGGTGGATGATTTGCCACAGGCTGGATTAAGGTGGAGTTGAGGTGTATGATCCGCCACACGCTGGATTAAGGTGGAGTTGAGGTGGATGATTAGCCACAGGCTGGATTAAGATGGAGTTGAGGGAGAAAATCAGCCACAAGCTGGATGAAGTTGGAGTTGAGGTGGATGATCAGCCACAGGCTGGAATAGTGTGGAGTTGAGGGTGAAGATCAGCCACAGGCTGGGTTAAGGAGGTGTTGTGGTGGATGATCAGCCACAGGCTGAATTAAGGTGGAGTTGAGGTGGAAGATCAGCCACAGGCTGGATGAAGGTGGAGTTGTGGTCGATGATCAGCCACAGGCTGGATTAAGGTGGAGTTGAGGGAGAATTTCAGCCACAGGCTGGATTAAGGTGAAGTGGAGGTGGAATATCTGCCACAGGCTTGATTAAGGTGGAGTTGAGGTGGATGATCAGCCACAGGCTGGATTAAGGTGGAGTTGAGGTGGATGATCAGCTACAGACTGGATTAAGGTGGAGTTGAG
The DNA here is from genome assembly GCA_026770705.1 of Isurus oxyrinchus. NCBI lineage: Eukaryota > Metazoa > Chordata > Chondrichthyes > Lamniformes > Lamnidae > Isurus > Isurus oxyrinchus. The sequence goes on from JANJGN010000198.1 coordinate 181,649, forward strand.
GTGGATGATCAGTCATAGGCTGGATTAAAGTGGAGTTGATGTGGATGATCAGCCACAGGCTGGATTAAGGTGGAGTTGATGTGGATGATCAGCCGCAGGCGGGATTAAGGTGGAGTTGAGGTGGATGATCAGCAACAGGCTGGATTAAGGTGGAGTTGAGGTGGATGATCAGCCACAGTCTGCATTAAGGAGGAGTTGAGGTGGAAGATCAGCCACAGGCTGGATTAATGTGGAGTTGAGGTGGATGATCATCCAAGGGCTGGATTAAGGTGGAGTTGAGGTGGATCATCAGTCACAGGCTGGATTAAGGTGGAGTTGAGGGAGAAGATCAGCCACAGGCTGGATTAAGGTGGAGTTGAGGTGGATGATCAGCCACAGGCTGGATGAAGGTGGAGTTGAGGTAGATGATCAGCCATAGGCTGGATTAAGGTGTAGTTGAGGTGGATGATCAGCCACAGGCTGGATTAAGGTGGAGTTGAGGTGGATGATCAGCCCCAGGCTGGTTTAATGTGGAGTTGAGGGAGAATTTCAGCCACAGGCTGGATTAAGGTGAAGTGGAGGTGGAATATCAGCCACAGTCTGGAAAAAGCAGGAGTTGAGGTGGATGATCAGCCATAGGCTGAATTAAAGTGGAGTTGAGGTGGATGATCAGTCATAGTCTGGATTAAGCTGGAGTTGAGGTGGATGATCAGCCACAGGCCAGATCAAGGTGGAGTTGAGGTGGATGATCAGCCACAGGCTGGATTAAGGTGGAGTTGATGTGGATGATCAGCCACAGGCTGGATTAAGGTGGAGTTGAGGTGGATGATCAGCCACAGGCTAGATCAAGGTGGAGTTGAGGTGGATGATCATCCACAGGCTGTATTAACGTGGAGTTGAGGTGGATGATCATACAAGGGCTGGAATAAGGTGGAGTTGATGTGGATGATCAATCACAGGCTGGATTAAGGTGGAGCTGAGGTACATGATCAGCCACAGGCTGGATTAACGTGTAGTTGAGGTGGATGATCAGCCACAGGCTGGATTAAGGTGGAGTTGATGTGGATGATCAGCCACAGGCTGGATTAAGGTGGAGTTGAGGTGGATGATCAGCCACAGGCTAGATCAAAGTGGAGTTGAGGGAGATGATCAGCCACAGGCTTAATTAATGTGGAGTTGAGGTGGATGATCAGCCACAGTCTGGATTAAGGTGGAGTTGAGGTGGAAGATCAGCTACGGGCTGGATTAATGTGGAGTTGAGGTGGATGATCAGTCACAGGCTGGATTATGGTGGAGTTGAGGGAGAAGATCAGCCACAGGCTGGATTAATGTGGAGTTGAGGTGAATGATCAGCCACGGGCTGGATTAAGGTGGAGTTGAGGTGGATGATCAGCCACAGGCTGGATTAAGGTGGAGTTGAGGTGTATGATCATTCACAGGCTGGATTAAGGTGGAGTTGAGGGAGAAGATCAGCCATAGGCTGGATTAAGGTGGAGTTGAAGTGGATGATCAGCCACAGGCTGGATTAAGTTGGAGTAGAGGTTGATGATCAGCCACAGGCTGGATTAAGGTGTAGTTGAGGTGGATGATCAGCCACAGGCTGGATTACAGTGGAGTTGAGGTGGATGATCAGCCACAGGCTGGATTAAGGTGGAGTTGAGGTGGATGATCAGCCACAGGGTGGATTAAGGTGGAGTTGAGGTCGAAGATCAGCCACAGGCTGGATTAAGGTGGAGTTGAGGTGGATGATCAGTCACAGGCTGGATTAAGGTGGAGTTGAGGGAGAAGATCAGCCACAGGCTGGATTAAGGTGGAGTTGAGGTGGATGATCAGCCACAGGCTGGATGAAGGTGGAGTTGAGGTAGATGATCAGCCATAGGCTGGATTAAGGTGTAGTTGAGGTGGATGATCTGCCACAGGCTGGATTAAGGTGGAGTTGAGGTGGATGATCAGCCCCAGGCTAGTTTAATGTGGAGTTGAGGGAGAATTTCAGCCACAGGCTGGATTAAGGTGAAGTGGAGGTGGAATATCAGCCACAGTCTGGAAAAAGCAGGAGTTGAGGTGGATGATCAGCCATAGGCTGAATTAAAGTGGAGTTGAGGTGGATGATCAGTCATAGTCTGGATTAAGCTGGAGTTGAGGTGGATGATCAGCCACAGGCCAGATCAAGGTGGAGTTGAGGTGGATGATCAGCCAAGGGCTGGATTAAGGTGGAGTTGAGGTGGATCATCAGTCACAGGCTGGATTAAGGTGGAGTTGAGGGAGAAGATCAGCCACAGGCTGGATTAAGGTGGAGTTGAGGTGGATGATCAGCCACAGGCTGGATGAAGGTGGAGTTGAGGTAGATGATCAGCCATAGGCTGGATTAAGGTGGAGTAGAGGTTGATGATCAGCCACAGGCTGGATTAAGGTGTAGTTGAGGTGGTTGATCAGCCACAGGCTGGATTACAGTGGAGTTGAGGTGGATGATCAGCCACAGGCTGGATTAAGGTGGAGTTGAGGTGGATGATCAGCCACAGGCTGGATTAAGGTGGAGTTGAGGGAGAATTTCAGCCACAGGCTAGATGAAGGTGAAGTGGAGGTGGAATATCAGCCACAGGCTGGATTAAGGTGGAGTTGAGGTGGATGATCAGTCATAGGCTGGATTAAGCTGGAGTTGATGTGGATGATCAGCCACAGGCTGGATTATGGTGGAGTTGATGTGGATTATCAGCAACAGGCTGGATTAAGGTGGAGTTGAGGTGGATGATCAGCCACAGCCTGGATTAAGGTGGAGTTGAGGTGGAAGATCAGCTATAGGCTGGATTAAGTTGGAGTTGAGGTAGATGATCATACAAGGGCTGGATTAAGGTGGAGTTGAGGTGGATGATCAGTCACAGGCTGGATTAAGGTGGAGTTGAGGTACATGATCAGCCACAGGCTGGATTAAGGTGTAGTTGAGGTGGATGATCAGCCACAGGCTGGATTAAGGTGGAGTTGATGTGGATGATCAGCCACAGGCTGGATTAAGGTGGAGTTGAGGGAGATGATCAGCCACACGCTTAATTAAGGTGGAGTTGAGGTGGATGATCAGCCACAGTCTGGATTAAGGTGGAGTTGAGGTGGAAGATCAGCCACGGGCTGGATTAATGTGGAGTTGAGGTGGATGATCAGTCACAGGTTGGATTATGGTGGATTTGAGGGAGAACATCAGCCACAGGCTGGATTAAGGTGGAGTTGAGGTGAATGATCAGCCACGGGCTGGATTAAGGAGGAGTTGATGTCTATGATCATTCACAGGCTGGATTAAGTTGGAGTTGAGGGAGAAGATCAGCCATAGGCTGGATTAAGGGGGAGTTGAGGTGGATGATCAGCCACAGCCTGGATTAAGGTGGAGTAGAGGTTGATGATCAGTCACAGGCTGGATTAAGGTGTAGTTGAGGTGGATGATCAGCCACAGGCTGGATTACAGTGGAGTTGAGGTGGATGATCAGCCACAGGCTGGATTAAGGTGGAGTTGAGGTGGATGATCAGCCACAGGCTGGATTAAGGTGGAGTTGAGGTCGAAGATCAGCCGCAGGCTGGATTAAGGTGGAGTTGAGGTGGGAGATCAGCCACAGGCTGGATTAAGGTGGAGTTGAGGTGGATGATCAGCCAAAGGCTGGATTAAGGTGGAGTTTAGGGAAAAGATCAGCCACAGGCTGGATTAAGTTGGAGTTGAGGTGGATGATCAGCCACAGGCTGGATTAAGGTGGAGTTGAGGTGGTTGATCAGCCACAGGCTGGATTAAGGAGGAGTTGAGGTGGATGATCAGCCACAGGCTGGATTAAGGTGGAGTAGAGGGAGAAGATCAGCCATAGGCTGGATTAAGGTGTAGTTGAGGTGGATGATCAGCCACAGGCTGGATTAAGGTGGAGTTGATGTGGATGATAATCCACAGGCTGGATTAAGGTGGAGTTGAGGTGGATGATCAGCCACAGGCTAGATCAAGGTGGAGTTGAGGTGGATGATCAGCCACAGGCTGGATTAGGGTGGAGTTGAGTTGGATGATCAGCCGCAGTCTGGATTAAGGTGGAGTTGAGGTGGATGATCAGCAACAGGCTGGATTAAGGTCGTGTTGAGGTGGATGATTTGCCACAGGCTGGATTAAGGTGGAGTTGAGGTGTATGATCCGCCACAGGCTGGATTAAGGTGTAGTTGAGGTGGATGATCAGCCACAGGCTGGATTAAGGAGGAGTTGAGGTGGATGATCAGCCACAGGCTAGATCAAGGTGGAGTTGAGGTGGATGATCAGCCACAGGCTGGATTAGGGTGGAGTTGAGTTGGATGATCAGCCGCAGTCTGGATTAAGGTGGAGTTGAGGTGGATGAACAGCAACAGGCTGGATTAAGGTGGTGTTGAGGTGGATGATTTGCCACAGGCTGGATTAAGGTGGAGTTGAGGTGTATGATCCGCCACAGGCTGGATTAAGGTGGAGTTGAGGTGGATGATTAGCCACAGGCTGGATTAAGATGGAGTTGAGGGAGAAAATCAGCCACAAGCTGGATGAAGTTGGAGTTGAGGTGGATGATCAGCCACAGGCTGGAATAGTGTGGAGTTGAGGGTGACGATCAGCCACAGGCTGGGTTAAGGAGGTGTTGTGGTGGATGATCAGCCACAGGCTGAATTAAGGTGGAGTTGAGGTGGAAGATCAGCCACAGGCTGGATGAAGGTGGAGTTGTGGTCGATGATCAGCCACAGGCTGGATTAAGGTGGAGTTGAGGGAGAATTTCAGCCACAGGCTGGATTAAGGTGAAGTGGAGGTGGAATATCTGCCACAGGCTTGATTAAGGTGGAGTTGAGGTGGATGATCAGCCACAGGCTGGATTAAGGTGGAGTTGAGGTGGATGATCAGCTACAGACTGGATTAAGGTGGAGTTGAGGTGGATGATCAGTCATAGGCTGGATTAAGGTGGAGTTGATGTGGATGATCAGCCACAGGCTGGATTAAGGTGGAGTTGATGTGGATGATCAGCCGCAGGCGGGATTAAGGTGGAGTTGAGGTGGATGATCAGCAACAGGCTGGATTAAGGTGGAGTTGAGGTGGATGATCAGCCACAGTCTGGATTAAGGAGGAGTTGAGGTGGAAGATCAGCCACAGGCTGGATTAATGTGGAGTTGAGGTGTATGATCAGCCAAGGGCTGGATTAAGGTGGAGTTGAGGTGGATCATCAGTCACAGGCTGGATTAAGGTGGAGTTGAGGGAGAAGATCAGCCACAGGCTGGATTAAGGTGGAGTTGAGGTGGATGATCAGCCACAGGCTGGATGAAGGTGGAGTTGAGGTAGATGATCAGTCATAGGCTGGATTAAGGTGTAGTTGAGGTGGATGATCAGCCACAGTCTGGATTAAGGTGGAGTTGAGGTGGATGATCAGCCCCAGGCTGGTTTAATGTGGAGTTGAGGGAGAATTTCAGCCACAGGCTGGATTAAGGTGAAGTGGAGGTGGAATATCAGCCACAGTCTGGAAAAAGCAGGAGTTGAGGTGGATGATCAGCCATAGGCTGAATTAAAGTGGAGTTGAGGTGGATGATCAGTCATAGTCTGGATTAAGCTGGAGTTGAGGTGGATGATCAGCCACAGGCCAGATCAAGGTGGAGTTGAGGTGGATGATCAGCCACAGGCTGGATTAAGGTGGAGTTGAGGTGGATGATCAGCCACAGGCTAGATCAAGGTGGAGTTGAGGTGGATGATCATCCACAGGCTGTATTAAGGTGGAGTTGAGGTGGATGATCATACAAGAGCTGGAATAAGTTGGAGTTGATGTGGATGATCAATCACAGGCTGGATTAAGGTGGAGCTGAGGTACATGATCAGCCACAGGCTGGATTAACGTGTAGTTGAGGTGGATGATCAGCCACAGGCTGGATTAAGGTGGAGTTGATGTGGATGATCAGCCACAGGCTGGATTAAGTTGGAGTTGAGGTGGATGATCAGCCACAGGCTAGATCAAGGTGGAGTTGAGGGAGATGATCAGCCACAGGCTTAATTAAGGTGGAGTTGAGGTGGATGATCAGCCACAGTCTGGATTAAGGTGGAGTTGAGGTGGAAGATCAGCCACGGGCTGGATTAATGTGGAGTTGAGGTGGATGATCAGTCACAGGCTGGATTATGGTGGAGTTGAGGGAGAAGATCAGCCACAGGCTGGATTAATGTGGAGTTGAGGTGAATGATCTGCCACGGGCTGGATTAAGGTGGAGTTGAGGTGGATGATCAGCCACAGGCTGGATTAAGGTGGAGTTGAGGTGTATGATCATTCACAGGCTGGATTAAGGTGGAGTTGAGGGAGAAGATCAGCCATAGGCTGGATTAAGGTGGAGTTGAAGTGGATGATCAGCCACAGGCTGGATTAAGTTGGAGTAGAGGTTGATGATCAGCCACAGGCTGGATTAAGGTGTAGTTGAGGTGGATGATCAGCCACAGGCTGGATTACAGTGGAGTTGAGGTGGATGATCAGCCACAGGCTGGATTAAGGTGGAGTTGAGGTGGATGATCAGCCACAGGGTGGATTAAGGTGGAGTTGAGGTCGTAGATCAGCCACAGGCTGGATTAAGGTGGAGTTGAGGTGGATGATCAGCCACAGGCTGGATTAAGGTGGAGTTGAGGTGGATGATCAGCCACAGGCTGGATTAAGGTGGAGTTGAGGTGGATGATCAGCCACAGGCTGGATTAAGGTGGAGTTGAGGGAAAAGATCAGCCACAGGCTGGATTAAGTTGGAGTTGAGGTGGATGATCAGCCACAGGCTGGATTAAGGTGGAGTTGAGGTGGTTGATCAGCCACAGGCTGGATTAAGGTGGAGTTGATGTGGATGATAATCCACTGTCTGGATTAAGGTGGAGTTGAGGTGGATGATCTGCCACAGGCTAGATCAAGGTGGAGTTGAGGTGGATGATCAGCCACAGGCTGGATTAGGGTGGAGTTGAGTTGGATGATCAGCCAAAGTCTGGATTAAGTTGGAGTTGAGGTGGATGATCAGCAACAGGCTGGATTAAGGTGGTGTTGAGGTGGATGATTTGCCACAGGCTGGATTAAGGTGGAGTTGAGGTGTATGATCCGCCACAGGCTGGATTAAGGTGGAGTTGAGGTGGATGATTAGCCACAGGCTGGATTAAGATGGAGTTGAGGGAGAAAATCAGCCACAAGCTGGATGAAGTTGGAGTTGAGGTGGATGATCAACCACAGGCTGGATTAAGTTGGAGCTGAGGAGTATGATCAGCCACAGGCTGGAATAGTGTGGAGTTGAGGGTGAAGATCAGCCACAGGCTGGATTAAGGAGGTGTTGTGGTGGATGATCAGCCACAGGCTGAATTAAGGTGGAGTTGAGGTGGAAGATCAGCCACAGGCTGGATTAAGGTGGAGTTTGTGGTCGATGATCAGCCACAGGCTGGATTAAGGTGGAGTTGATGGAGAATTTCAGCCACAGGCTGGATTAAGGTGAAGTTGAGGTGGATGATCAGCCACAGGCTGGAATAAGGTGGAGTTGAGGTGGATGATCAGCTCCAGGCTGGATTAAGGTGGAGTTGAGGTGGATGATCAGTCATAGGCTGGATTAAGCTGGAGTTGATGTGGATGATCAGCCACACGCTGGATTAAGGTGGAGTTGATGTGTATGATCATTCACAGGCTGGATTAAGGTGGAGTTGAGCTGGATGATCAGCCACAGGCTGGATTAAGTTGGAGTAGAGGTTGATGATCAGCCACAGGCTGGATTAAGGTGTAGTTGAGGTGGATGATCAGCCACAGGCTGGATTACAGTGGAGTTGAGGTGGATGATCAGCCGCAGGCTGGATTAAGGTGGAGTTGTGGTCGATGATCAGCCACAGGCTGGATTAAGGTGGAGTTGAGGGAGAATTTCAGCCACAGGCTGGATTAAGGTAAAGTTGAGGTGGATGATCAGCCACAGGCTGGATTAAGGTGGAGTTGAGGTGGATGTTCAGCTCCAGGCTGGATTAAGGTGGAGTTGAGGTGGATGATCATTCATAGGCTGGATTAAGGTGGAGTTGAGGTGGATGATCAGCCACAGGCTGGATTAAGGTGGAGTTGAGGTGGATGATCAACCACAGGCTGGATTAAGCTGGAGTTGATGTGGATGATCAGCCACACGCTGGATTAAGGTGGAGTTGATGTGGCTGATCAGCCACAGGCGGGATTAAGGTGGAGTTGAGGTGGATGATCAGCAACAGGCTGGATTAAGGTGGAGTTGAGGTGAATGATCAGCCACGGGCTGGATTAAGGTGGAGTTGATGTGTATGATCATTCACAGGCTGGATTAAGGTGGAGTTGAGGGAGAAGATCAGCCATAGGCTGGATTAAGGTGGAGTTGAGGTGGATGATCAGCCACAGGCTGGATTAAGGTGGAGTTGATGTGGATGATCATCCACAGGCTGTATTAAGGTGGAGTTGAGGTGGATGATCAGCCACAGGCTGGATTAGGGTGGAGTTGATTTGGATGATCAGCCACAGTCTGGATTAAGGTGGAGTTGAGGTGGATGATCAGCAGCAGGCTGGATTAAGGTGGTGTTGAGGTGGATGATTAGCCACAGGCTGGATTAAGGTGGAGTTGAGGTGGATGATCTGCCACAGCCTGGATTAAGGTGGAGTTGAGGTGGATGATTAGCCACAGGCTGGATTAAGGTGGAGTTGAGGGAGAAAATCAGCCACAAGCTGGATGAAGTTGCAGTTGAGGTGGATGATCAGCCACAGGTTGGATTAAGTTGGAGCTGAGGTGGATGATCAGTCACAGGCTGGAATAGTGTGGAGTTGAGGGTGAAGATCAGCCATAGGCTGGATAAAGGTGTAGTTGAGGTGGATGATCAGCCACAGGCTGAATTAAGGTGGAGTTGAGGTGGAAGATCAGCCACAGGCTGGATGAAGGTGGAGTTGTGGTCGATGATCAGCCACAGGCTGGATTAAGGTGGAGTTGAGGGCGAATTTCAGCCACAGGCTGGATTAAGGTGAGGTGGAGGTGGAATATCTGCCACAGGCTGGATTAAGGTGGAGTTGAGGTGGATGATCAGCTACAGGCTGGATTAAGGTGGAGTTGAGGTGGATGATCAGTCATAGGCTGGATTAAGCTGGAGTTGATGTGGATGATCAGCCACACGCTGGATTAAGGTGGAGTTGATGTGGAAGATCAGCCACAGGCTGGATTAATGTGGAGTTGAGGTGGATGATCAGCCAAGGGCTGGATTAAGGTGGAGTTGAGGTGGATGATCAGTCACAGGCTGGATTAAGGTGGAGTTGAGGGAGAAGATCAGCCACAGGCTGGATTAAGGTGGAGTTGAGGTGGATGATCAGCCACAGGCTGGATGAAGGTGGAGTTGAGGTAGATGATCAGCCATTGGCTGGATTAAGGTGTAGTTGAGGTGGATTATCAGCCACAGGCTGGATTAAGGTGGAGTTGAGGTGGATGATCAGCCCCAGGCTGGTTTAAGGTGGAGTTGAGGGAGAATTTCAGCCACAGGATGGATTAAGGTGAAGTGGAGGTGGAATATCAGCCACAGGCTGGAAAAAGGAGGAGTTGAGGTGGATGATCAGCCATAGGCTGGATTAAGGTGGAGTTGAGGTGGATGATCATTCATAGGCTGGATTAAACTGGAGTTAAGGTGGATGATTAGCCACAGGCACGATCAAGGTGGAGTTGAGGTGGATGATCAGCCACAGGCTGGATTAAGGTGGAGTTGATGTGGATGATCAGCCACAGGCTGGATTAAGGTGGAGTTGAAGTGGATGATCAGCCACAGGCTAGATCAAGGTGGAGTTGAGGTGGATGATCATCCACAGGCTGGATTAAGGTGGAGTTGAGGTGGATGATCATACAAGGGCTGGATTAAGGTGGAGTTGAGGTGGATGATCAGCCACAGGCTGGATTAAGGTGGAGTTGAGGTGGATGACCAGCCACAGGCTGGATTAAGGTGGAGTTGAGGTGGATGATCAGTCACAGGCTGGATTAAGGTGGAGCTGAGGTACATGATCAGCCATAGGCTGGATTAAGGTGTAGTTGAGGTGGATGATCAGCCACAGGCTGGATTAAGGTGGAGTTGATGTGGATGATGAGCCACAGGCTGGATTAAGGTGGAGTTGAGTTGGATGATCAGCCACAGGCTAGATCAAGGGGGAGTTGAGGTGGATGATCAGCCACAGTCTGGATTAAGGTGGAGTTGAGGTGGAAGATCAGCTACAGGCTGGATTAATGTGGAGTTGAGGTGGATGATCAGCCAAGGGCTGGATTAAGGTGGAGTTGAGGGAGATGATCATCCACAGGGTGGATTAAATTGGAGTTGAGGGAGATGATCATCCACAGGCTGGATTAAGTTGGAGTTGAGGTAGATGATCATCCACAGGCTGGATTAAGGTGGAGTTGAGGGAGAAGATCAGCCACAGGCTGGATTAAGTTGGAGTTGAGGTGGAAGATCAGCTACAGGCTGGATTAAGGTGGAGTTGAGGTGGATGATCAGTCACAGGCTGGATTGATGTGGAGTTGTGGGAGATGATCAGCCACAGGCTGGATTAAGGTGGAGTTGAGGTGGAAGATCAGCTACAGGCTGGATTAAGGTGGAGTTGAGGGAGAAGATCAACCACAGGCTGGATTAAGGTGGAGTTGGGGGAGAAGATCAGCCACAGGCTGGATTAATGTGGAGTTGAGGTGGATGATCAGCCACAGGCTGGATTAAGGTGGAGTTGAGGGTGAATTTCAGCCACAGGTTGGATTAAGGTGAAGTGGAGGTGGAATATCAGCCACAGGCTGGATAAAGGAGGAGGTGAGGTGGATGATCAGCCATACGCTGGATTAAAGTGGAGTTGAGGGAGAAGATCAGCCATAGGCTGGATTAAGGTGGAGTTGAGGTGGATTATCAGCAAGAGGCTGGATTAAGATGAAGTTGAGGTGGATGATCATCCACAGTCTGGATTAAGGAGGAGTTGAGGTGGAAGAGCAGCCACAGGCTGGATTAATGTGGAGTTGAGGTAGATGATCAGTCACAGGCTGGATTAAGGTGGAGTTGAGGTGGATTATCAGCCACAGGCTGGATTAAGGTGGAGTTGAGGGAGAAGATGAGCCACAGGCTGGTTTAAGGTGGAGTTGAGGGAGAATTTCAGCCACAGGCTAGATTAAGGTGAAGTGGAGGTGGAATATCAGCCACTGGCTGGATTAAGGTGGAGTTGAGGTGGATGATCAGTCATAGGCTGGATTAAGGTGGAGTTGATGTGGATTATCAGCAACAGGCTGGATTAAGGTGGAGTTGAGGTGGATGATCAGCCACAGTCTGGATTAAGGTGGATTTGATGTGGAAGATCAGCTACAGGCTGGATTAAGGTGGAGTTGAGGTGGATGATCATACAAGGGCTGGATTAAGGTGGAGTTGAGGTGGATGATCAGTCACAGGCTGGATTAAGGTGGAGTTGAGGTACATGATCAGCCACAGGCTGGATTAAGGTGTAGTTGAGGTGGATGATCAGCCACAGGCTGGATTAAGGTGGAGTTGATGTGGATGATCAGCCACAGGCTGGATTAAGGTGGAGTTGAGTTGGATGATCAGCCACAGGCTAGATCAAGGTGGAGTTGAGGTGGATGATCAGCCACAGGCTTAATTAAGGTGGAGTTGAGGTGGATGATCAGCCACAGTCTGGATTAAGGTGGAGTTGATGTGGAAGATCAGCCACGGGCTGGATTAATGTGGAGTTGAGGTGGATGATCAGTCACAGTCTGGATTATGGTGGAGTTGAGGGAGAAGATCAGCCACAGGCTGGATTAAGGTGGAGTTGAGGTGAATGATCAGCCACGGGCTGGATTAAGGTGGAGTTGATGTGTATGATCATTCACAGGCTGGATTAAGGTGGAGTTGAGAGAGAAGATCAGCCATAGGCTGGATTAAGGTCGAGTTGAGGTGGATGATCAGCCACAGGCTGGATTAAGGTGGAGTAGAGGTTGATGATCAGCCACAGGCTGGATTAAGGTGTAGTTGAGGTGGTTGATCAGCCACAGGCTGGATTACAGTGGAGTTGAGGTGGATGATCAGCCACAGGCTGGATTAAGGTGGAGTTGAGGTGGATGATCAGCCACAGGCTGGATTAAGGTGGAGTTGAGGTCGAAGATCAGCCACAGGCTGGATTAAGGTGGAGTTGAGGTGGAAGATCAGCCGCAGGCTGGATTAAGGTGGAGTTGAGGTGGATGATCAGCCACAGGCTGGATTAAGGTGGAGTTGAGGTGGATGATCAGCCACAGGCTGGATTAAGGTGGAGTTGAGGGAAAAGATCAGCCACAGGCTGGATTAAGGTGGAGTTGAGGTGGTTGATCAGCCACAGGCTGGATTAAGGAGGAGTTGAGGTGGATGATCAGCCACAGGCTGGATTAAGGTGGAGTTGAGGGAGAAGATCAGCCATAGGCTGGATTAAGGTGTAGTTGAGGTGGATGATCAGCCACAGGCTGCATTAAGGTGGTGTTGATGTGGATGATAATCCACAGGCTGGATTAAGGTGGAGTTGAGGTGGATGATCAGCCACAGGCTAGATCAAGGTGGAGTTGAGGTGGATGATCAGCCACAGGCTGGATTAGGGTGCAGTTGAGTTGGATGATCAGCCACAGTCTGGATTAAGGTGGAGTTGAGGTGGATGATCAGCAACAGGCTGGATTAAGGTGGAGTTGAGGTCGATGATTTGCCACAGGCTGGATTAAGGTGGAGTTGAGGTGTATGATCCGCCACAGTCTGGATTAAGGTGGAGTTGAGGTGGATGATTAGCCACAGTCTGGATTAAGATGGAGTTGAGGGAGAAAATCAGCCACAAGCTGGATGAAGTTGGAGTTGAGGTGGATGATCAGCCACAGGCTGGATTAAGTTGGAGCTGAGGTGGATGATCAGCCACAGGCTGGAATAGTGTGGAGTTGAGGGTGAAGATCAGCCACAGGCTGGATTAAGGAGGTGTTGTGGTGGATGATCAGCCACAGCCTGAATTAAGGTGGAGTTGAGGTGGATATTCAGCCACAGGCTGGATGAAGGTGGAGTTGTGGTCGATGATCAGCCACAGGCTGGATTAAGGTGGAGTTGAGGGTGAATATCTGCCACAGGCTGGATTAAGGTGGAGTTGAGGTGGATGATCAGCCACAGGCTGGATTAAGGTGGAGTTGAGGTGGATGATCAGCTACAGGCTGGATTAAGGTGGAGTTGAGGTGGATGATCAGTCATAGGCTGGATTAAGCTGGAGTTGATGTGGATGATAAGCCACACGCTGGATTAATGTGGAGTTGATGTGGATGATCAGCCACAGGCGGGATTAAGGTGGAGTTGAGGTGGATGATCAGCAAAAGGCTGGATTAAGGTGGAGTTGAGGCGGATGATCAGCCACAGTCTGGATTAAGGAGGAGTTGAGGTGGAAGATCAGCCACAGGCTGGATTAATGTGGAGTTGAGGTGGATGATCAGCCAAGGGCTGGATTAAGGTGGAGTTGAGGTGGATCATCAGTCACAGGCTGGATTAAGGTGGAGTTGAGGGAGAAGATCAGCCACAGGGTGGATTAAGGTGGAGTTGAGGTGGATGATCAGCCACAGGCTGGATGAAGGTGGAGTTGAGGTAGATGATCAGCCATAGGCTGGATTAAGGTGTAGTTGAGGTGGATGATCAGCCACAGGCTGGATTAAGGTGGAGTTGAGGTGGATGATCAGCCCCAGGGTGGTTTATGGTGGAGTTGAGGGAGAATTTCAGCCACAGGCTGGATTAAGGTGAAGTGGAGGTGGAATATCAGCCACAGGCTGGAAAAAGGAGGAGTTGAGGTGGATGATCAGCCATAGGCTGAATTAAAGTGGAGTTGAGGTGGATGATCAGTCATAGGCTGGATTAAGCTGGAGTTGAGGTGGATGATCAGCCACAGGCTAGATCAAGGTGGAGTTGAGGTGGATGATCAGCCACAGGCTGGATTAAGGTGGAGTTGATGTGGATGATCAGCCACAGGCTGGATTAAGGTGGAGTTGAGGTGGATGATCAGCCACAGGCTAGATCAAGGTGGAGTTGAGGTGGATGATCAACCACAGGCTGGATTAAGGTGGAGTTGAGGTGGATGATCATACAAGGGCTGGATTAAGGTGGAGTTGAGGTGGATGATCAGTCACAGGCTGGATTAAGGTGGAGCTGAGGTACATGATCAGCCACAGGCTGGATTAAGGTGTAGTTGATGTGGATGATCAGCCACAGGCTGGATTAAGGTGGAGTTGATGTGGATGATCAGCCACAGGCTGGATTAAGCTGGAGTTGAGGTGGATGATCAGCCACAGGCTAGATCAAGGTGGAGTTGAGGTGGATGATCAGCCACGGTCTGGATTAAGGTGGAGTTGAGGTGGAAGATCAGCTACAGGCTGGATTAATGTGGAGTTGAGGTGGATGATCAGCCAAGGGCTGGATTAAGGTGGAGTTGAGGGAGATGATCATCCACAGGGAGGATTAAGGTGGAGTTGAGGGAGATGATCATCCACAGGCTGGATTAAGGTGTAGTTGAGGTGGAATATCAGCTACAGGCTGGATTAAGGTGGAGTTGAGGTGGATGATCAGTCACAGGCTGGATTAAGGTGGATTTGAGGGAGAAGATCAGCCACAGGCTGGATTAAGGTGGAGTTGAGGTGGATGATCAGCCACAGACTGGATTAAGGTGGAGTTGAGGGTGAATTTCAGCCACAGGCTGGATTAAGGTGAAGTGGAGGTGGAATATCAGCCACAGCCTGATAAAGGAGGAGGTGAGGTGGATGATCAGCCATAGGCTGGATTAAGGTGGAGTTGAGGTGGATGATCAGCCACAGGCTGGATTAAGGTGGAGTTGAGGTGGATGATCAGTCACAGGCTGCATTAAGGTGGAGTTGATGTGGATGATCAGCAACAGGCTGGATTAAGGTGGAGTTGAGGTGGAATATCAGCCACAGGCTGGATTAAGCTGGAGTTGATGTGGATGATCAGCCACAGGCTGGATTAAGGTGGAGTTGATGTGGATTATCAGCAACAGGCTGGATTAAGGTGGAGTTGAGGTGGATGATCAGCCACAGTCTGTATTAAGGTGGAGTTGAGGTGGAAGATCAGCTACAGGCTGGATTAAGGTGGAGTTGAGGTGAATGATCATACAAGGGCTGGATTAAGGTGGAGTTGAGGTGGATGATCAGTCACAGGCTGGATTAAGGTGGAGTTGAGGTGGATTATCAGCCACAGGCTGGATTAAGGTGGAGTTGAGGGAGAAGATCAGCCACAGGCTGGATTAAGGTGGAGTTGAGGTGGATGATCAGCCACAGGCTGGATGAAGGTGGAGTTGAGGTGGATGATCAGACACAATCTGGATTAAGGTGGAGTTGAGGGAGAAGATCAGCCACAGACTGGATTAAGGTGGAGTTGAGGTGGATGATCAGCCATAGGCTGGATTAAGGTGGAGTTGAGGTGGATGATCAGCCACAGGCTGGTTTAAGGTGGAGTTGAGGGAGAATTTCAGCCACAGGCTAGATTAAGGTGAAGTGGAGGTGGAATATCAGCCACTGACTGGATTAAGGTGGAGTTGAGGTGGATGATCAGTCATAGGCTGGATTAAGCTGGAGTTGATGTAGATGATCAGCCACAGGCTGGATTAAGGTGGAGTTGATGTGGATTATCAGCAACAGGCTGGATTAAGGTGGAGTTGAGGTGGAAGATCAGCTACAGGCTGGATTAAGGTGGAGTTGAGGTGGATGATCATACAAGGGCTGGATTAAGGTGGAGTTGAGGTGGATGATCAGTCACAGGCTGGATTAAGGTGGAGTTGAGGTACATGATCAGCCACAGGCTGGATTAAGGTGTAGTTGAGGTGGATGATCAGCCACAGGCTGGATTAAGGTGGAGTTGATGTGGATGATCAGCCACAGGCTGGATTAAGGTGGAGTTGAGTTGGATGATCAGCCACAGGCTAGATCAAGGTGGAGTTGAGGTGGATGATCAGCCACAGGCTTAATTAAGGTGGAGTTGAGGTGGATGATCAGCCACAGTCTGGATTAAGGTGGAGTTGATGTGGAAGATCAGCCACGGGCTGGATTAATGTGGAGTTGAGGTGGATGATCAGTCACAGGCTGGATTATGGTGGAGTTGAGGGAGAAGATCAGCCACAGGCTGGATTGAGGTGGAGTTGAGGTGAATGATCAGCCACGGGCTGGATTAAGGTGGAGTTGATGTGTATGATCATTCACAGGCTGGATTAAGGTGGAGTTGAGGGAGAAGATCAGCCATAGGCTGGATTAAGGTCGAGTTGAGGTGGATGATCAGCCACAGGCTGGATTAAGGAGGAGTAGAGGTTGATGATCAGCCACAGGCTGGATTAAGGTGTAGTTGAGCTGGTTGATCAGCCACAGGCTGGATTACAGTGGAGTTGAGGTGGATGATCAGCCACAGGCTGGATTAAGGTGGAGTTGAGGTGGATGATCAGCCACAGGCTGGATTAAGGTGGAGTTGAGGTCGAAGATCAGCCACTGGCTGGATTAATGTGGAGTTGAGGTGGATGATCAGCCGCAGGCCGGATTAAGGTGGAGTTGAGGTGGATGATCAGCCACAGGCTGGATTAAGGTGGAGTTGAGGTGGATGATCAGCCACAGGCTGGATTAAGGTGGAGTTGAGGGAAAAGATCAGCCACAGGCTGGATTAAGTTGGAGTTGAGGTGGATGATCAACCACAGGCTGGATTAAGGTGGAGTTGAGGTGGTTGATCAGCCACAGGCTGGATTAAGGAGGAGTTGAGGTGGATGATCAGCCACAGGCTGGATTAAGGTGGAGTTGAGGGAGAAGATCAGCCATAGGCTGGATTAAGGTGTAGTTGAGGTGGATGATCAGCCACAGGCTGCATTAAGGTGGTGTTGATGTGGATGATAATCCACAGGCTGGATTAAGGTGGAGTTGAGGTGGATGATCAGCCACAGGCTAGATCAAGGTGGAGTTGAGGTGGATGATCAGCCACAGGCTGGATTAGGGTGCAGTTGAGTTGGATGATCAGCCACAGTCTGGATTAAGGTGGAGTTGAGGTTGATGATCAGCAACAGGCTGGATTAAGGTGGAGTTGAGGTGGATGATTTGCCACAGGCTGGATTAAGGTGGAGTTGAGGTGTATGATCCGCCACAGGCTGGATTAAGGTGGAGTTGAGGTGGATGATTAGCCACAGTCTCGATTAAGATGGAATTGAGGGAGAAAATCAGCCACAAGCTGGATGAATTTGGAGTTGAGGTGGATGATCAGCCACAGGCTGGATTAAGTTGGAGCTGAGGTGGATGATCAGCCACAGGCTGGAATAGTGTGGAGTTGAGGGTGAAGATCAGCCACAGGCTGGATTAAGGAGGTGTTGTGGTGGATGATCAGCCACAGGCTGAATTAAGGTGGAGTTGAGGTGGATGATCAGCTACAGGCTGGATTAAGGTGGAGTTGAGGTGGATGATCAGTCATAGGCTGGATTAAGCTGGAGTTGATGTGGATGATAAGCCACACGCTGGATTAATGTGGAGTTGATGTGGATGATCAGCCACAGGCGGGATTAAGGTGGAGTTGAGGTGGATGATCAGCAAAAGGCTGGATTAAGGTGGAGTTGAGGTGGATGATCAGCCACAGTCTGGATTAAGGAGGAGTTGAGGTGGAGATCAGCCACAGGCTGGATTAATGTGGAGTTGAGGTGGATGATCAGCCAAGGGCTGGATTAAGGTGGAGTTGAGGTGGATCATCAGTCACAGGCTGGATTAAGGTGGAGTTGAGGTGGATGATCAGTCATAGGCTGGATTAAGGTGGAGTTGATGTGGATTATCAGCAACAGGCTGGATTAAGGTGGAGTTGAGGTGGATGATCAGCCACAGTCTGGATTAAGGTGGATTTGATGTGGAAGATCAGCTACAGGCTGGATTAAGGTGGAGTTGAGGTGGATGATCATACAAGGGCTGGATTAAGGTGGAGTTGAGGTGGATGATCAGTCACAGGCTGGATTAAGGTGGAGTTGAGGTACATGATCAGCCACAGGCTGGATTAAGGTGTAGTTGAGGTGGATGATCAGCCACAGGCTGGATTAAGGTGGAGTTGATGTGGATGATCAGCCACAGGCTGGATTAAGGTGGAGTTGAGTTGGATGATCAGCCACAGGCTAGATCAAGGTGGAGTTGAGGTGGATGATCAGCCACAGGCTTAATTAAGGTGGAGTTGAGGTGGATGATCAGCCACAGTCTGGATTAAGGTGGAGTTGATGTGGAAGATCAGCCACGGGCTGGATTAATGTGGAGTTGAGGTGGATGATCAGTCACAGTCTGGATTATGGTGGAGTTGAGGGAGAAGATCAGCCACAGGCTGGATTAAGGTGGAGTTGAGGTGAATGATCAGCCACGGGCTGGATTAAGGTGGAGTTGATGTGTATGATCATTCACAGGCTGGATTAAGGTGGAGTTGAGGGAGAAGATCAGCCATAGGCTGGATTAAGGTCGAGTTGAGGTGGATGATCAGCCACAGGCTGGATTAAGGTGGAGTAGAGGTTGATGATCAGCCACAGGCTGGATTAAGGTGTAGTTGAGGTGGTTGATCAGCCACAGGCTGGATTACAGTGGAGTTGAGGTGGATGATCAGCCACAGGCTGGATTAAGGTGGAGTTGAGGTGGATGATCAGCCACAGGCTGGATTAAGGTGGAGTTGAGGTCGAAGATCAGCCACAGGCTGGATTAAAGTGGAGTTGAGGTGGAAGATCAGCCGCAGGCTGGATTAAGGTGGAGTTGAGGTGGATGATCAGCCACAGGCTGGATTAAGGTGGAGTTGAGGTGGATGATCAGCCACAGGCTGGATTAAGGTGGAGTTGAGGGAAAAGATCAGCCACAGGCTGGATTAAGGTGGAGTTGAGGTGGTTGATCAGCCACAGGCTGGATTAAGGAGGAGTTGAGGTGGATGATCAGCCACAGGCTGGATTAAGGTGGAGTTGAGGGAGAAGATCAGCCATAGGCTGGATTAAGGTGTAGTTGAGGTGGATGATCAGCCACAGGCTGCATTAAGGTGGTGTTGATGTGGATGATAATCCACAGGCTGGATTAAGGTGGAGTTGAGGTGGATGATCAGCCACAGGCTAGATCAAGGTGGAGTTGAGGTGGATGATCAGCCACAGGCTGGATTAGGGTGCAGTTGAGTTGGATGATCAGCCACAGTCTGGATTAAGGTGGAGTTGAGGTGGATGATCAGCAACAGGCTGGATTAAGGTGGAGTTGAGGTCGATGATTTGCCACAGGCTGGATTAAGGTGGAGTTGAGGTGTATGATCCGCCACAGGCTGGATTAAGGTGGAGTTGAGGTGGATGATTAGCCACAGTCTGGATTAAGATGGAGTTGAGGGAGAAAATCAGCCACAAGCTGGATGAAGTTGGAGTTGAGGTGGATGATCAGCCACAGGCTGGATTAAGTTGGAGCTGAGGTGGATGATCAGCCACAGGCTGGAATAGTGTGGAGTTGAGGGTGAAGATCAGCCACAGGCTGGATTAAGGAGGTGTTGTGGTGGATGATCAGCCACAGCCTGAATTAAGGTGGAGTTGAGGTGGATATTCAGCCACAGGCTGGATGAAGGTGGAGTTGTGGTCGATGATCAGCCACAGGCTGGATTAAGGTGGAGTTGAGGGTGAATATCTGCCACAGGCTGGATTAAGGTGGAGTTGAGGTGGATGATCAGCCACAGGCTGGATTAAGGTGGAGTTGAGGTGGATGATCAGCTACAGGCTGGATTAAGGTGGAGTTGAGGTGGATGATCAGTCATAGGCTGGATTAAGCTGGAGTTGATGTGGATGATAAGCCACACGCTGGATTAATGTGGAGTTGATGTGGATGATCAGCCACAGGCGGGATTAAGGTGGAGTTGAGGTGGATGATCAGCAAAAGGCTGGATTAAGGTGGAGTTGAGGCGGATGATCAGCCACAGTCTGGATTAAGGAGGAGTTGAGGTGGAAGATCAGCCACAGGCTGGATTAATGTGGAGTTGAGGTGGATGATCAGCCAAGGGCTGGATTAAGGTGGAGTTGAGGTGGATCATCAGTCACAGGCTGGATTAAGGTGGAGTTGAGGGAGAAGATCAGCCACAGGGTGGATTAAGGTGGAGTTGAGGTGGATGATCAGCCACAGGCTGGATGAAGGTGGAGTTGAGGTAGATGATCAGCCATAGGCTGGATTAAGGTGTAGTTGAGGTGGATGATCAGCCACAGGCTGGATTAAGGTGGAGTTGAGGTGGATGATCAGCCCCAGGGTGGTTTATGGTGGAGTTGAGGGAGAATTTCAGCCACAGGCTGGATTAAGGTGAAGTGGAGGTGGAATATCAGCCACAGGCTGGAAAAAGGAGGTGTTGAGGTGGATGATCAGCCATAGGCTGAATTAAAGTGGAGTTGAGGTGGATGATCAGTCATAGGCTGGATTAAGCTGGAGTTGAGGTGGATGATCAGCCACAGGCTAGATCAAGGTGGAGTTGAGGTGGATGATCAGCCACAGGCTGGATTAAGGTGGAGTTGATGTGGATGATCAGCCACAGGCTGGATTAAGGTGGAGTTGAGGTGGATGATCAGCCACAGGCTAGATCAAGGTGGAGTTGAGGTGGATGATCAACCACAGGCTGGATTAAGGTGGAGTTGAGGTGGATGATCATACAAGGGCTGGATTAAGGTGGAGTTGAGGTGGATGATCAGTCACAGGCTGGATTAAGGTGGAGCTGAGGTACATGATCAGCCACAGGCTGGATTAAGGTGTAGTTGATGTGGATGATCAGCCACAGGCTGGATTAAGGTGGAGTTGATGTGGATGATCAGCCACAGGCTGGATTAAGCTGGAGTTGAGGTGGATGATCAGCCACAGGCTAGATCAAGGTGGAGTTGAGGTGGATGATCAGCCACGGTCTGGATTAAGGTGGAGTTGAGGTGGAAGATCAGCTACAGGCTGGATTAATGTGGAGTTGAGGTGGATGATCAGCCAAGGGCTGGATTAAGGTGGAGTTGAGGGAGATGATCATCCACAGGGAGGATTAAGGTGGAGTTGAGGGAGATGATCATCCACAGGCTGGATTAAGGTGTAGTTGAGGTGGAATATCAGCTACAGGCTGGATTAAGGTGGAGTTGAGGTGGATGATCAGTCACAGGCTGGATTAAGGTGGATTTGAGGGAGAAGATCAGCCACAGGCTGGATTAAGGTGGAGTTGAGGTGGATGATCAGCCACAGGCTGGATTAAGGTGGAGTTGAGGGTGAATTTCAGCCACAGGCTGGATTAAGGTGAAGTGGAGGTGGAATATCAGCCACAGCCTGATAAAGGAGGAGGTGAGGTGGATGATCAGCCATAGGCTGGATTAAGGTGGAGTTGAGGTGGATGATCAGCCACAGGCTGGATTAAGGTGGAGTTGAGGTGGATGATCAGTCACAGGCTGCATTAAGGTGGAGTTGATGTGGATGATCAGCAACAGGCTGGATTAAGGTGGAGTTGAGGTGGAATATCAGCCACAGGCTGGATTAAGCTGGAGTTGATGTGGATGATCAGCCACAGGCTGGATTAAGGTGGAGTTGATGTGGATTATCAGCAACAGGCTGGATTAAGGTGGAGTTGAGGTGGATGATCAGCCACAGTCTGTATTAAGGTGGAGTTGAGGTGGAAGATCAGCTACAGGCTGGATTAAGGTGGAGTTGAGGTGAATGATCATACAAGGGCTGGATTAAGGTGGAGTTGAGGTGGATGATCAGTCACAGGCTGGATTAAGGTGGAGTTGAGGTGGATTATCAGCCACAGGCTGGATTAAGGTGGAGTTGAGGGAGAAGATCAGCCACAGGCTGGATTAAGGTGGAGTTGAGGTGGATGATCAGCCACAGGCTGGATGAAGGTGGAGTTGAGGTGGATGATCAGACACAATCTGGATTAAGGTGGAGTTGAGGGAGAAGATCAGCCACAGACTGGATTAAGGTGGAGTTGAGGTGGATGATCAGCCATAGGCTGGATTAAGGTGGAGTTGAGGTGGATGATCAGCCACAGGCTGGTTTAAGGTGGAGTTGAGGGAGAATTTCAGCCACAGGCTAGATTAAGGTGAAGTGGAGGTGGAATATC
This sequence comes from Isurus oxyrinchus, assembly GCA_026770705.1. NCBI lineage: Eukaryota > Metazoa > Chordata > Chondrichthyes > Lamniformes > Lamnidae > Isurus > Isurus oxyrinchus. Next base: position 203,697 of record JANJGN010000198.1, read on the forward strand.
AGCCACTGACTGGATTAAGGTGGAGTTGAGGTGGATGATCAGTCATAGGCTGGATTAAGCTGGAGTTGATGTAGATGATCAGCCACAGGCTGGATTAAGGTGGAGTTGATGTGGATTATCAGCAACAGGCTGGATTAAGGTGGAGTTGAGGTGGAAGATCAGCTACAGGCTGGATTAAGGTGGAGTTGAGGTGGATGATCATACAAGGGCTGGATTAAGGTGGAGTTGAGGTGGATGATCAGTCACAGGCTGGATTAAGGTGGAGTTGAGGTACATGATCAGCCACAGGCTGGATTAAGGTGTAGTTGAGGTGGATGATCAGCCACAGGCTGGATTAAGGTGGAGTTGATGTGGATGATCAGCCACAGGCTGGATTAAGGTGGAGTTGAGTTGGATGATCAGCCACAGGCTAGATCAAGGTGGAGTTGAGGTGGATGATCAGCCACAGGCTTAATTAAGGTGGAGTTGAGGTGGATGATCAGCCACAGTCTGGATTAAGGTGGAGTTGATGTGGAAGATCAGCCACGGGCTGGATTAATGTGGAGTTGAGGTGGATGATCAGTCACAGGCTGGATTATGGTGGAGTTGAGGGAGAAGATCAGCCACAGGCTGGATTGAGGTGGAGTTGAGGTGAATGATCAGCCACGGGCTGGATTAAGGTGGAGTTGATGTGTATGATCATTCACAGGCTGGATTAAGGTGGAGTTGAGGGAGAAGATCAGCCATAGGCTGGATTAAGGTCGAGTTGAGGTGGATGATCAGCCACAGGCTGGATTAAGGAGGAGTAGAGGTTGATGATCAGCCACAGGCTGGATTAAGGTGTAGTTGAGCTGGTTGATCAGCCACAGGCTGGATTACAGTGGAGTTGAGGTGGATGATCAGCCACAGGCTGGATTAAGGTGGAGTTGAGGTGGATGATCAGCCACAGGCTGGATTAAGGTGGAGTTGAGGTCGAAGATCAGCCACTGGCTGGATTAATGTGGAGTTGAGGTGGATGATCAGCCGCAGGCTGGATTAAGGTGGAGTTGAGGTGGATGATCAGCCACAGGCTGGATTAAGGTGGAGTTGAGGTGGATGATCAGCCACAGGCTGGATTAAGGTGGAGTTGAGGGAAAAGATCAGCCACAGGCTGGATTAAGTTGGAGTTGAGGTGGATGATCAACCACAGGCTGGATTAAGGTGGAGTTGAGGTGGTTGATCAGCCACAGGCTGGATTAAGGAGGAGTTGAGGTGGATGATCAGCCACAGGCTGGATTAAGGTGGAGTTGAGGGAGAAGATCAGCCATAGGCTGGATTAAGGTGTAGTTGAGGTGGATGATCAGCCACAGGCTGCATTAAGGTGGTGTTGATGTGGATGATAATCCACAGGCTGGATTAAGGTGGAGTTGAGGTGGATGATCAGCCACAGGCTAGATCAAGGTGGAGTTGAGGTGGATGATCAGCCACAGGCTGGATTAGGGTGCAGTTGAGTTGGATGATCAGCCACAGTCTGGATTAAGGTGGAGTTGAGGTTGATGATCAGCAACAGGCTGGATTAAGGTGGAGTTGAGGTGGATGATTTGCCACAGGCTGGATTAAGGTGGAGTTGAGGTGTATGATCCGCCACAGGCTGGATTAAGGTGGAGTTGAGGTGGATGATTAGCCACAGTCTCGATTAAGATGGAATTGAGGGAGAAAATCAGCCACAAGCTGGATGAATTTGGAGTTGAGGTGGATGATCAGCCACAGGCTGGATTAAGTTGGAGCTGAGGTGGATGATCAGCCACAGGCTGGAATAGTGTGGAGTTGAGGGTGAAGATCAGCCACAGGCTGGATTAAGGAGGTGTTGTGGTGGATGATCAGCCACAGGCTGAATTAAGGTGGAGTTGAGGTGGATATTCAGCCACAGGCTGGATGAAGGTGGAGTTGTGGTCGATGATCAGCCACAGGCTGGATTAAGGTGGAGTTGAGGGTGAATATCTGCCACAGGCTGGATTAAGGTGGAGTTGAGGTGGATGATCAGCCACAGGCTGGATTAAGGTGGAGTTGAGGTGGATGATCAGCTACAGGCTGGATTAAGGTGGAGTTGAGGTGGATGATCAGTCATAGGCTGGATTAAGCTGGAGTTGATGTGGATGATAAGCCACACGCTGGATTAATGTGGAGTTGATGTGGATGATCAGCCACAGGCGGGATTAAGGTGGAGTTGAGGTGGATGATCAGCAAAAGGCTGGATTAAGGTGGAGTTGAGGTGGATGATCAGCCACAGTCTGGATTAAGGAGGAGTTGAGGTGGAGATCAGCCACAGGCTGGATTAATGTGGAGTTGAGGTGGATGATCAGCCAAGGGCTGGATTAAGGTGGAGTTGAGGTGGATCATCAGTCACAGGCTGGATTAAGGTGGAGTTGAGGGAGAAGATCAGCCACAGGCTGGATTAAGGTGGAGTTGAGGTGGATGATCAGCCACAGGCTGGATGAAGGTGGAGTTGAGGTAGATGATCAGCCATAGGCTGGATTAAGGTGTAGTTGAGGTGGATGATCAGCCACAGGCTGGATTAAGTTGGAGTTGAGGTGGATGATCAGCCCCAGGGTGGTTTAAGGTGGAGTTGAGGGAGAATTTCAGCCACAGGCTGGATTAAGGTGAAGTGGAGGTGGAATATCAGCCACAGGCTGGAAAAAGGAGGAGTTGAGGTGGATGATCAGCCATAGGCTGAATTAAAGTGGAGTTGAGGTGGATGATCAGTCATAGGCTGGATTAAGCTGGAGTTGAGGTGGATGATCAGCCACAGGCTAGATCAAGGTGGAGTTGAGGTGGATGATCAGCCACAGGCTGGATTAAGGTGGAGTTGATGTGGATGATCAGCCACAGGCTGGATTAAGGTGGAGTTGAGGTGGATGATCAGCCACAGGCTAGATCAAGGTGGAGTTGAGGTGGATGATCAACCACAGGCTGGATTAAGGTGGAGTTGAGGTGGATGATCATACAAGGGCTGGATTAAGGTGGAGTTGAGGTGGATGATCAGTCACCGGCTGGATTAAGGTGGAGCTGAGGTACATGATCAGCCACAGGCTGGATTAAGGTGTAGTTGAGGTGGATGATCAGCCACAGGCTGGATTAAGGTGGAGTTGATGTGGATGATCAGCCACAGGCTGGATTAAGCTGGAGTTGAGGTGGATGATCAGCCACAGGCTAGATCAAGGTGGAGTTGAGGTGGATGATCAGCCACGGTCTGGATTAAGGTGGAGTTGAGGTGGAAGATCAGCTACAGGCTGGATTAATGTGGAGTTGAGGTGGATGATCAGCCAAGGGCTGGATTAAGGTGGAGTTGAGGGAGATGATCATCCACAGGGAGGATTAAGGTGGAGTTGAGGGAGATGATCATCCACAGGCTGGATTAAGGTGGAGTTGAGGGAGATGATCATCCACAGGCTGGATTAAGGTGTAGTTGAGGTGGAATATCAGCTACAGGCTGGATTAAGGTGGAGTTGAGGTGGATGATCAGTCACAGGCTGGATTAAGGTGGAGTTGAGGGAGAAGATCAGCCACAGGCTGGATTAAGGTGGAGTTGAGGTGGATGATCAGCCACAGGCTGGATTAAGGTGGAGTTGAGGGTGAATTTCAGCCACAGGCTGGATTAAGGTGAAGTGGAGGTGGGATATCAGCCACAGCCTGATAAAGGAGGAGGTGAGGTGGATGATCAGCCATAGGCTGGATTAAGGTGGAGTTGAGGTGGATGATCAGCCACAGGCTGGATTAAGGTGGAGTTGAGGTGGATGATCAGTCACAGGCTGCATTAAGGTGGAGTTGATGTGGATGATCAGCAACAGGCTGGATTAAGGTGGAGTTGAGGTGGAATATCAGCCACAGGCTGGATTAAGCTGGAGTTGATGTGGATGATCAGCCACAGGCTGGATTAAGGTGGAGTTGATGTGGATTATCAGCAACAGGCTGGATTAAGGTGGAGTTGAGGTGGATGATCAGCCACAGTCTGTATTAAGGTGGAGTTGAGGTGGAAGATCAGCTACAGGCTGGATTAAGGTGGAGTTGAGGTGAATGATCATACAAGGGCTGGATTAAGGTGGAGTTGAGGTGGATGATCAGTCACAGGCTGGATTAAGGTGGAGTTGAGGTGGATTATCAGCCACAGGCTGGATTAAGGTGGAGTTGAGGGAGAAGATCAGCCACAGGCTGGATTAAGGTGGAGTTGAGGTGGATGATCAGCCACAGGCTGGATGAAGGTGGAGTTGAGGTGGATGATCAGACACAAGCTGGATTAAGGTGGAGTTGAGGGAGAAGATCAGCCACAGACTGGATTAAGGTGGAGTTGAGGTGGATGATCAGCCATAGGCTGGATTAAGGTGGAGTTGAGGTGGATGATCAGCCACAGGCTGGTTTAAGGTGGAGTTGAGGGAGAATTTCAGCCACAGGCTAGATTAAGGTGAAGTGGAGGTGGAATATCAGCCAATGACTGGATTAAGGTGGAGTTGAGGTGGATGATCAGTCATAGGCTGGATTAAGCTGGAGTTGATGTAGATGATCAGCCACAGGCTGGAGTAAGGTGGAGTTGATGTGGATTATCAGCAACAGGCTGGATTAAGGTGGAGTTGAGGTGGAAGATCAGCTACAGGCTGGATTAAGGTGGAGTTGAGGTGGATGATCATACAAGGGCTGGATTAAGGTGGAGTTGAGGTGGATGATCAGTCACAGGCTGGATTAAGGTGGAGTTGAGGTACATGATCAGCCACAGGCTGGATTAAGGTGTAGTTGAGGTGGATGATCAGCCACAGGCTGGATTAAGGTGGAGTTGATGTGGATGATCAGCCACAGGCTGGATTAAGGTGGAGTTGAGTTGGATGATCAGCCACAGGCTAGATCAAGGTGGAGTTGAGGTGGATGATCAGCCACAGGCTTAATTAAGGTGGAGTTGAGGTGGATGATCAGCCACAGTCTGGATTAAGGTGGAGTTGATGTGGAAGATCAGCCACGGGCTGGATTAATGTGGAGTTGAGTTGGATGATCAGTCACAGGCTGGATTATGGTGGAGTTGAGGGAGAAGATCAGCCACAGGCTGGATTGAGGTGGAGTTGAGGTGAATGATCAGCCACGGGCTGGATTAAGGTGGAGTTGATGTGTATGATCATTCACAGGCTGGATTAAGGTGGAGTTGAGGGAGAAGATCAGCCATAGGCTGGATTAAGGTCGAGTTGAGGTGGATCATCAGCCACAGGCTGGATTAAGGAGGAGTAGAGGTTGATGATCAGCCACAGGCTGGATTAAGGTGTAGTTGAGCTGGTTGATCAGCCACAGGCTGGATTACAGTGGAGTTGAGGTGGATGATCAGCCACAGGCTGGATTAAGGTGGAGTTGAGGTGGATGATCAGCCACAGGCTGGATTAAGGTGGAGTTGAGGTCGAAGATCAGCCACTGGCTGGATTAATGTGGAGTTGAGGTGGAAGATCAGCCGCAGGCTGGATTAAGGTGGAGTTGAGGTGGATGATCAGCCACAGGCTGGATTAAGGTGGAGTTGAGGTGGATGATCAGCCACAGGCTGGATTAAGGTGGAGTTGAGGGAAAAGATCAGCCACAGGCTGGATTAAGTTGGAGTTGAGGTGGATGATCAACCACAGGGTGGATTAAGGTGGAGTTGAGGTGGTTGATCAGCCACAGGCTGGATTAAGGAGGAGTTGAGGTGGATGATCAGCCACAGGCTGGATTAAGGTGGAGTTGAGGGAGAAGATCAGCCATAGGCTGGATTAAGGTGTAGTTGAGGTGGATGATCAGCCACAGGCTGCATTAAGGTGGTGTTGATGTGGATGATAATCCACAGGCTGGATTAAGGTGGAGTTGAGGTGGATGATCAGCCACAGGCTAGATCAAGGTGGAGTTGAGGTGGATGATCAGCCACAGGCTGGATTAGGGTGCAGTTGAGTTGGATGATCAGCCACAGTCTGGATTAAGGTGGAGTTGAGGTGGATGATCAGCAACAGGCTGGATTAAGGTGGAGTTGAGGTGGATGATTTGCCACAGGCTGGATTAAGGTGGAGTTGAGGTGTATGATCCGCCACAGGCTGGATTAAGGTGGAGTTGAGGTGGATGATTAGCCACAGTCTGGATTAAGATGGAGTTGAGGGAGAAAATCAGCCACAAGCTGGATGAAGTTGGAGTTGAGGTGGATGATCAGCCACAGGCTGGATTAAGTTGGAGCTGAGGTGGATGATCAGCCACAGGCTGGAATAGTGTGGAGTTGAGGGTGAAGATCAGCCACAGGCTGGATTAAGGAGGTGTTGTGGTGGATGATCAGCCACAGGCTGAATTAAGGTGGAGTTGAGGTGGATATTCAGCCACAGGCTGGATGAAGGTGGAGTTGTGGTCGATGATCAGCCACAGGCTGGATTAAGGTGGAGTTGAGGGTGAATATCTGCCACAGGCTGGATTACGGTGGAGTTGAGGTGGATGATCAGCCACAGGCTGGATTAAGGTGGAGTTGAGGTGGATGATCAGCTACAGGCTGGATTAATGTGGAGTTGAGGTGGATGATCAGTCATAGGCTGGATTAAGCTGGAGTTGATGTGGATGATAAGCCACACGCTGGATTAATGTGGAGTTGATGTGGATGATCAGCCACAGGCGGGATTAAGGTGGAGTTGAGGTGGATGTTCAGCAAAAGGCTGGATTAAGGTGGAGTTGAGGTGGATGATCAGCCACAGTCTGGATTAAGGAGGAGTTGAGGTGGAAGATCAGCCACAGGCTGGATTAATGTGGAGTTGAGGTGGATGATCAGCCAAGGGCTGGATTAAGGTGGAGTTGAGGTGGATCATCAGTCACAGGCTGGATTAAGGTGGAGTTGATGGAGAAGATCAGCCACAGGCTGGATTAAGGTGGAGTTGAGGTGGATGATCAGCCACAGGCTGGATGAAGGTGGAGTTGAGGTAGATGATCAGCCATAGGCTGGATTAAGGTGTAATTGAGGTGGATGATCAGCCACAGGCTGGATTAAGGTGGAGTTGAGGTGGATGATCAGCCCCAGGGTGGTTTAAGGTGGAGTTGAGGGAGAATTTCAGCCACAGGCTGGATTAAGGTGAAGTGGAGGTGGAATATCAGCCACAGGCTGGAAAAAGGAGGAGTTGAGGTGGATGATCAGCCATAGGCTGAATTAAAGTGGAGTTGAGGTGGATGATCAGTCATAGGCTGGATTAAGCTGGAGTTGAGGTGGATGATCAGCCACAGGCTAGATCAAGGTGGAGTTGAGGTGGATGATCAGCCACAGGCTGGATTAAGGTGGAGTTGATGTGGATGATCAGCCACAGGCTGGATTAAGGTGGAGTTGAGGTGGATGATCAGCCACAGGCTAGATCAAGGTGGAGTTGAGGTGGATGATCAACCACAGGCTGGATTAAGGTGGAGTTGAGGTGGATGATCATACAAGGGCTGGATTAAGGTGGAGTTGAGGTGGATGATCAGTCACAGGCTGGATTAAGGTGGAGCTGAGGTACATGATCAGCCACAGGCTGGATTAAGGTGTAGTTGAGGTGGATGATCAGCCACAGGCTGGATTAAGGTGGAGTTGATGTGGATGATCAGCCACAGGCTGGATTAAGCTGGAGTTGAGGTGGATGATCAGCCACAGGCTAGATCAAGGTGGAGTTGTGGTGGATGATCAGCCACGGTCTGGATTAAGGTGGAGTTGAGGCGGAAGATCAGCTACAGGCTGGATTAATGTGGAGTTGAGGTGGATGATCAGCCAAGGGCTGGATTAAGGTGGAGTTGAGGGAGATGATCATCCACAGGGAGGATTAAGGTGGAGTTGAGGGAGATGATCATCCACAGGCTGGATTAAGGTGGAGTTGAGGGAGATGATCATCCACAGGCTGGATTAAGGTGTAGTTGAGGTGGAATATCAGCTACAGGCTGGATTAAGGTGGAGTTGAGGTGGATGATCAGTCACAGGCTGGATTAAGGTGGAGTTGAGGGAGAAGATCAGCCACAGGCTGGATTAAGGTGGAGTTGAGGTGGATGATCAGCCACAGGCTGGATTAAGGTGGAGTTGAGGGTGAATTTCAGCCACAGGCTGGATTAAGGTGAAGTGGAGGTGGAATATCAGCCACAGCCTGATAAAGGAGGAGGTGAGGTGGATGATCAGCCATAGGCTGGATTAAGGTGGAGTTGAAGTGGATGATCAGCCACAGGCTGGATTAAGGTGGAGTTGAGGGAGAAGATCAGCCACAGGCTGGATTAAGGTGGAGTTGAGGTGGATGATCAGTCACAGGCTGCATTAAGGTGGAGTTGATGTGGATGATCAGCAACAGGCTGGATTAAGGTGGAGTTGAGGTGGAATATCAGCCACAGGCTGGATTAAGCTGGAGTTGATGTGGATGATCAGCCACAGGCTGGATTAAGGTGGAGTTGATGTGGATTATCAGCAACAGGCTGGATGAAGGTGGAGTTGAGGTGGATGATCAGCCACAGTCTGTATTAAGGTGGAGTTGAGGTGGAAGATCAGATACAGGCTGGATTAAGGTGGAGTTGAGGTGAATGATCATACAAGGGCTGGATTAAGGTGGAGTTGAGGTGGATGATCAGTCACAGGCTGGATTAAGTTGGAGTTGATGTGGATGATCAGCCACAGGCTGGATTAAGGTGGAGTTGAGGTGGATGATCAGCCACAGGCTGGATTAAGGTGGAATTGAGGTGGAAGATCAGCCACGGGCTGGATTAATGTGGAGTTGAGGTGGATGATCAGTCACAGGCTGGATTATGGTGGAGTTGAGGGAGAAGATCAGCCACAGGCTCGATTAAGGTGGAGTTGAGGTGAATGATCAGCCACGGGCTGGCTTAAGGTGGAGTTGATGTGTATGATCATTCACAGGCTGGATTAAGGTGGAGTTGAGGGAGAAGATCAGCCATAGGCTGGATTAAGGTGGAGTTGAGGTGGATTATCCGCCACAGGCTGGATTAAGGTGGAGTTGAGGTGGATGATCAGCCACAGGTTGGATTAAGGTGGAGTAGAGGTGGATGATCAGACACAGGCTGGATTAAGGTGTAGTTGAGGTGGATGATCAGCCACAGGCTGGATTAAGGTGGAGTTGAGGTGGATGATCAGCCACAGGCTGGATTAAGGTGGAGTTGAGGTGGATGATCAGCCACAGGCTGGATTAAGGTGGAGTTGAGGTGGAAGATCAGCCACAGGCTGGATTAAGTTGGAGTTGAGGGAAAAGATCAGCCACAGGCTGGATTAAGTTGGAGTTGAGGTGGATGATCAGCCACAGGCTGGATTAAGGTGGACTTGAGGTTGTTGATCAGCCACAGGCTGGATTAAGGAGAAGTTGAGGTGGATGATCAGCCACAGGCTGGATTAATGTGGAGTTGAGGGAGAAGATCAGCCACAGGCTGGATTAAGGTGGAGTTGATGGAGAGGATCAGCCACATCCTGGATTAAGGTGGAGTTGATGTGGATGATCAGCGACAGGTTGGATTAAGGTGGAGTAGAGCTGGATGATCAGCCACAGGCTGGATTAAGTTGGAGTTGAGGTGGATCATCAGCCACAGGCTGGATTACAGTGGAGCTGAGGTGGATGATCAGCCACAGGCTGGATTAAGGTGGTGTTGAGGTGGATGATCAGCCACAGGCTGGATTAAGGTTGAGTTGAGGGAGAAGATAAGCCACAGGCTGGATTAAGGTGGAGTTGAGGGAGAAGATCAGCCACAGGCTGGATTAAGGTGGAGTTGAGGTGGATGATCAGCCACAGGCTGGATTAAGGTGGAGTTGAGGTGGATGATCAGCCACAGGCTGGATGAAGGTGGAGTGGAGGGAGAAGATCAGCCACAGGCTGGATGAAGGTGGAGTGGAGGGAGAAGATCAGCCACAGGCTGGATTAAGGCGGAGTTGAGGGAGATGATCAGCCACAGGTTGGATTCAGTTGGGGTTGAGGTGGATGATCAGCCACAGGCTGGATTAAGGTGGAGTTGAGGGGGATGAGTAGCCACACGCTGGATTATTGTGGAGTTAACAGCGCTGTTAGGGAGGGAGTTCCAGGATTTTGTCACCATGTGGTGTAGGAACACCCACAGCGCTTTTAGGGAGGGATTTCTAGGATTTTGTCCCCATGTGGTGTAGGTACACCCACGGCGCTGTTAGGGAGGGATTTCCAGGATTTTGTCCCGTGTGGTGTAGGTACACCCATGGCGCTGTTAGGGAGGGAGTTCCAGGATTTTTTTCTGTGTTGTGTAGTTACACGCACGGCGCTGTTAGGGAGGGAGTTCCAGGATTTTGTCCCGTGTGGTGTAGGTACACCCCAGTCGCTGTTAAGGAGGGAGTTCCAGGATTTTGTCCCGTGTGGTGTTGGTACACCCACGGCGCTGTTAAGGAGGGAGTTCCAGGATTTTGTCCCCATGTTTTGTAGGTACACCCACGGCGCTGTTAGGGAAGGAATTCCAGGATGTTCTCCCGTGGGATGTAGGTACACCCACGGTGCTTTTAGGGAGGGAGTTCCAGGATTTTGTCTCGTGAGGTGTAGGTACACCCACGGCGCTGTTAGGCAGGGAGTTCCAGGATTTTGTCCCCGTGTGGTGTAGGTACACCCACGGCGCTGTTAGGGAGGGAGTTCCAGGATTATGTCCAGCATGGTGTAGGTACACCCACTGCACTGTTAGGGAGGGAGTTCCAGGATTTTGTCCCGTGTGGTGTAGGTACACCCACGGCGCTGTTAGGGAGGGAGGTCCAGGATTTTGTCTGTGTGGTGTAGTTATACCTACGGCGCTGTTAGGGAGGGAGTTCCAGGACTTTGTCCCATGTGGTGTAGGTACACACACAGTGCTGTTAGGGAGGGATTTCCAGGATTTTGTCCCATGTGGTGTAGGTACACCCACAGCGCTGTTAGGGAAGGAGTTCCAGGATTTTGTCCCGTGTCGTGTAGGTACACCCACGGCGCTGTTAGGGAGGGAGTTCCAGGATTTTATCCCCATGTGGTGTAGGTACACCCACAGCGCTGTTAGGGAGGGAGTTCCAGGATTGTGTCCCGTGTGGTGCAGGTACACCCACGGTGCTGTTAGGGAGGGAGTTCCAGGATTTTGTCTGTGTGGTGTAGGTACACCCATAGCGCTGTTAGGGAGGGAGTTCCAGGATTTTGTCACCATGTGGTGTAGGAACACCCACAGCGCTGTTAGGGAGGGATTTCAAGGATTTTGTCCCCATGTGGTGTAGGTACACCCACGGCGCTGTTAGGGAGGGAGTTCCAGGATTTTGTCCTGTGTGGTGTAGGTACACCCATGGCGCTGTTAAGGAGGGAGTTCCAGGATTTTGTCCCGTGTGGTGTTGGTGCACCCACAGTGCTGTTAGGGAGGGATTTCCAGGATTTTGTCCCGTGTGGTGTAGGTACACCCACCGCGCTGTTAGGGAGGGAGTTCCAGGATTTTGTTCCGTGTCTTGTAGGTACACCCATGGCGCTGTTAGAGAGGGAGTTCTAGGATTTTGTTCCGTGTGGTGTCGGTACACTCATGGCGATGTTAGGGAGGGAGTTCCAGGAATTTGTCGCATGTGGTGTAGGTACACCCACGGTGCTGTTAGGGAGGGAGTTCCAGGATTTTGTCCGTGTGGTGTAGGTGTACCCACGGCACTGTTAGAGAGGGAGTTCCAGGATTTTCTCCCGGACGGCATTGAAGGAATGGCCGATATATTTCCAATTCGGGATGGTGAGGGGTTCAGAGGGGAACCTCCAGGTGGTGGTGTTCCCAATGTGTCTGCTGCCCTCGTCCTTCTAGACAGTAGAGGTGTGAGTTTGGACGGCGCTGTCGAAGGAGCCTTGGTGAGTTGCTGCAGTGCATCTTGTAGATGGTACACACACTGCTGCCTCTGTGTGTCGGAGGTGGAGGGATTGAATGTTTGTGGATGGGGTGCCGATCGAGCAGGTGGCTGCTTTGTCCTGGACGGTGTCGAGCTTCTTGAGTGTTGTGGGAGCTGCACTCATCCAGGCATGTGGGGAGTGTCCCATCACACTCCTGACTGGTGCCTTGTAGATGGTGGACAGGCTTTGGGGGGGAGTCAGGAGGTGAGGTACTCTCCGCTGGATTCCCTGCCTCTGACCTGCTCTAGTGGCCACAGTATTTATATGGCTGGTCCCAGTTCAGTTCCTGGTCAATGGTAGCCCCCAGGATGTTGATAGTGGGGGATTCAGTGAGGGTGATGCCATTGAATGTCAAGGGGGCGATGGTTGGATTCTCTCTTGTTGGAGATTCTCATTGTCTGACACTTGTGTGGTGCGAATGGTACGTAGCACTTGTCAGCCCTGAGCCTGGATATTGTCCAGGTCTTGCTGCATTTGGACATGGGGCTGCTTCAGTATCTGAGGAGTATCGAATGGTGCTGAACATTGTGCAAACATCAGCGAACATCCCCACTTCTGACCTTATGATGGAAGGAAGGTCATTGATGAAGCAGCAGAAGATGGTTGGGCCGAGGACACTACCCTGAGGAACTCCTGCAGTGATGTCCTGGAGCTGAGATGACTGACCTCCAACAACCACAACCATCTTCCTTTGAGAGTGTTTGTTTGAATCTTCCTTTGTTGTTAGTCTGTGCTTGTTTGTTAAGTGACTGTCAGTAATGTCAGTCTCTGCAGACCCCAGCTGTGGCATTGGAAGTATTCCCTCTTCCATTAATAATGAGTTTCTTCCAATGTGTTATCCCTTTGCTGCGATCTGAAAAGCCATTAAACAACATGTAACATAATCTGATCTGAAACCCGTGTTACTCACTAAGAGAATAAAGCCAAAGGATTCCTTGATTTTAAAACGACAGAAGAAATTTTACTGCACAAGATTCAGGAAAGCCAAACAGCTAATTTTGGCTGTAACTTGCACATTCCTGAGCTGTGTATTTGGCTGGTAGCCCAAAGAGCGCTGGGGAACTGTACCCCACAAAACACCACACAACTGCAACGTGGTGGTTTCCATAAGACCATAAGGCATAGGAGCAGAAATGAGGCCATTCAGCCCATCGAGTCTGCTCCGCCATTCAATCATGGCTGATAAGTTTCTCAACCGCATTCTCCAGCCTTCTCCCTGTAACCTTTGACCCCCTTACCAATCAAGAACCTATCGATCTCGCTCTTAAATACACTCAATGACCCGGCCTCCACAGCCTTCTGTGGCAATGAATTCCATAGATTCACCTCTCTCTGGCTAAAGAAGTTTCTCCTCATCTCTGTTCTAAAAGCTCTTCCCTTTACTCTGAGGCTGTGCCCTCGGGTCCTAGTCTCTCCTACTAATGGGAACATCTTCCCCACGTCCACTCTATCCAGGCCTTTCAGTATTCTGTAAGTTTCAATCAGATCCCCCCTCATCCTTCTAAACTCCATCGAGTATAGACCCAGAGTCCTCAAACCTTCCTCATATGTTAAGCCTTTCATTCCTGGGATCATTCACGTGAACCTCCTCTGGACCCTCTCCAGGGCCGGCACATCCTTCCTGAGATACACGGGGCCCAAAATTGCTCTCAATATTCGAAATGTGGTCTGACCAGAGCCTTATAAAGTCTCAGGGGCACATCCCTGCTTTTATATTCCGGTCCTCTCGAAATAAATGCTAACATTGCATTTGCCTCCCTAAGAACTGACTCAACCTGCAAGTTAACTTTAAGTGAATCCTGGACTAGGACTCCCAAGTCCCTTTTCACTCCAGATTTCTGAATTCTCTCCCCCATTTAGAAAATAGTCTATGCCTCTATTCTTCCTTCCGAAGAGCATGACCTCACAGTTACCCACGTTGTATTCCATCTGCCACTTCTTTGCCCATTCTCCTAACCTGTCCAAATCCTTCTGCAGCACCCCAGCCCCCCACACTAAAATATTGCGTGGCAATTGCCAGGCGGTGGGAATCATCCCATAATGCAATTCAAACTGCAAAGTTTGCAGGCTATGGGCAGTGCTGCAGCGATATTTATGCAGAACTGCTTCAAGATTCTGGGCAACTATGGCACTGACGGGAGTGCACACAAACCCTCTACCCCTCCCCAGGGCACAACCGCCCTCCCCCCCAATCTCTCTCCCAAGGAGCTATCCCTCCATTCCGCCCCCAAAGAGTACCCACAAACAGCTTCATGGCTCTCCGACACCTTCGACGACCCTCATCGTCCCCCAGGGCCTGACTGCTGAAACATCCCAGTCCCGGACCCCGATTGCTGACTCCCAACCCCTGGCTGGTCCATATCCTGACAACCCCCACCCCCCCATGCCAGACCGCCTCTCCCGACCCAAAAATTCAGATGCGGTTGGATCAACTGGATTCTCGATGTAAGCACTTGCAAGCAGAGCGGCAATCCAACGCACCTGCCCCTCCAATGGAAGTTGCGCCCCCATGACCGATCTCACACACAAACATCCAGAAATAACACGAGGGAAGTGAGAAGAGATGGACGAGCGGTCATCAAACACGCAACCGATGGGTCATTAAATGGGAGGCGCAGCCAAAACCGGTTCCACGAATTTCTGATCGGAACACCCTCCAGACGTCAGTGAGCATGGTGAGCCACAAAGTGAATTTAAACCTCTGTATCCCTCATTAGCCAGTTCAGTCCCTGTCCTTCATCCTTCAGAGGACCTGATCTGATTAATGGGCAAGGTGATTGGAATCAATTTCGCTGCCACAACAATCGCAATAAAGACAGGAAGACATAATTTGGCAGATCGTTCCAGATCCCTGATTGTAAAAGTGCCTTGAGGAGGTTACAGGGATAGGGAGGGTTGTAGGGGCTGGATTAGGTTACAGAGATAGGGATGGGTGTAAGGTCTGGAGGAGGTTACAGAGAAAGTGAGGTTTATAGGGGCTGGTGGAGGTTACAGAGATAGTGAGGGGTGTAGGGGCTGGAGGAGGTTACAGAATAGGGAGGGTGTAGGGGCCGGAGGAGGTTACAGAGATAGGGAGAGGTGTAGGGGCTGGAGGAGGTTACAGAATAGGGAGGTGTATAGGGGCTGGAGGATGTTACTGTGGTAGGGAAGGTTGAGGGGCAGGAGGAGGTTGCAGAGATAGGGAGATTTGTCGGGCCTGAAGGAGGTTACATAGATAGGGAGGGATCAAGGGTCTGGAGGAGGTTACAGAGATAGGGAGATTTGTCGGGCCTGAAGGAGGTTATATAGACAGGGAGGGATCAAGGGTCTGGAGGAGCTTACAGAGATAGGGAGAGTTGTTAGGCCTGAAGGAGGTTACATAGATAGGGAGGGATCAGGGGTCTGCAGGAGGTTACAGAGATAGGGAGAGTTGTCAGGCCTGAAGGTGGGTACAGAAATAGGGAGGGATCAAGGTTCTGGAGGAGGTTTACAGAGATAGGGAGGGCTGTAGGTGTTGGAGAAGGTTACAGAGATAGGGAGGGTTGAAGGTGTCGGAGGAGGTTACAGAGATAGCTTGGGGTGCAAGGGTTGGAGGAGTTTCGAGGGTTAGGTAGGTTCATAGGGTCTGGATGAAGCTGCAGAGATTGGTAGGTTTTTAGGTACTGGTGGAGTTTACAGAGATAGTGAGTGTTGTAGGTTGTGGAGGGGATTAAAGAGATACGGAGAGCTTTAGGGGCTGGAGGAGGTTACAGAGATAGTGAGGGGTGTAGGGGCTGGACGAGTTTACAGAATAGGGAGGGTGTAGGGGCCGGAGGAGGTTACAGAGATAGGGAGAGGTGTAGGGGCTGGAGGAGGTTACAGAATAGGGAGGGCTGTAGCGGCTGAAGGAGGTTAAAGGGATAGGGAGGGTTGTAGAGGCTGGAGGTGGTAACAGAGGTAGGGAGGTTTGTAGGTGTTGGAGGAGGTTACCGAGATAGGGAGGGTTGTAGGGGCTGGAGGAGGTTACAGAGATAGGAAGGGTGTTAGGGGCTGGAGCAGGTTACAGAGCTTTGGAGTGTTGTAGGGGCTGGACGATGTTACAGAGATAGGGAGGGTTGTAGGGGCTGGAGGAGGTGAGAGAGATAGGGAGTGTTGTAGGGGCTGGAGGAGGTTACAGAGATAGGGAGGGGTGTAGGGGCTGGAGGAGGTTACAGAGATAGGGAGGGGTGTAGGGGCTGGAGGAGGTTACAGAGATAGGGAGGGTTGTAGGGGCTGGAGGAGGTTACAGAGATAGGGAGGGTTGTAGGGGCTGGAGGAGGTGACAGAGATAGGGAGTGTTGTAGGGGCTGGACGATTGTACAGAGATTGGCAGAGTTGTAGCGGCTGGAGGATATTACAGAGATAGGGTGTGTTTTAGGATTTGGCAGATTTTAAAGAGATAGAAAAGGTTGTAGGGGCTGGAGGGTGTTACAGAGATAGGGAGGGGTGTAGGGTCATGAGGAGGATACAGAGATAGTGAGTGTTGTAGGTTGTGGAGGAGAATAATGAGATATGGAGATCTTTAGGGGCTGGAGGATGTTACAAAGATAGGGAGTGTTGTAGGGGCTGGAGTAGGTTACAGAGATAGGGAGGGGTGTTGGGATTGAGGTGGTTACAGATATAGGGAATTTTATAGGGGGCTGGAGGATGTGTCAGAGAAAGTGAGGGTTGTAGGTACTGGGGGAGGTTACAGAGATAGAGGAAGGTTGTAGGGACTGCAGGAGGTTACAGAGGTAGGTAGAATTGTATTGCTTCAGAGAACGTTACAGAAATAGGGATGTTTATAGGGACTGGAGCAGTTTACAAAGATAGGGTATGGTTTAGGGGCTGGAAGAGATTACAGAGATAGGGAGGCCACGAGGGACTGGAGGGGTTTACATAGATCGGGTGTATTGAAGAGACTGGAGAACGATGCAGAGATAGGGAGGGTTGTAGGGTCTGGAGGAGGTTACAGAGATAGGGAGGGTTGTAGCGTTTAAAGGAGGTTACAGAGATAGGTAGCGTTTTAGGGACTGGACAAGGTTACAGAGAACGAGGGAGTTGTACAGCCAGGCGGGGTTTTCAGAAATTAGGGAGGGTTGTAGGGTCTGAAGAAGTTTACAGAGATAGGGGTGGTTGTAGCATCTAGAGGGTGCTACAGATATAGTGAAGGCTTTGGAGGAGATAACAGAGATACGGATTGTTGCAGGGCCTGGAGTAGGTTACAGAAATAGCGAGTGCTGTATCATCCCTGACTCCACGTGCTTTAACATTTACCCCGGCCTCTTAGTGAGACCTTATCTAAGTCTATTTGAATTCCAGTTGCACCACATGCACTGGTCTCCCCTATCTTTTCTACTCAACAGGCTCCAGTAGGTTAGTTAAGCATGATTCCCCTTTCATAAACCCATGCTGACATTGTCTAATCCTGTGAATGCTTTCCAAGTGTTCTGTTACCACATCCTTTTCCAATGGACTCTAGCATTCTTTCCACTTCTGATGTTAGGCTAACTGGTCTGTAATCCTGTTTCTTTCTCTCCCTCCTTTATTAAAATATTGGGTTACAATTGCCGCCCTCCAATCTGTAGGGACTGCTCCAGAATCTGCCGGATTTTGGAAGACGACCAGCATTGCATCCCATATTTCCAGGGCCATATCCAAAAATTGGTTAGCTACTATCTGCAGCTGGACACATGCCCTGCCCACAGGGCAGCCAGGGAGGCTGGAAGTGCCCATCACTTCCCACATGGTGCAGGAGGAGCATACCACGGGTGCGAGCTCTGCTGCCATGACTTCCCTTTAGATTAAGCTCGTTAGTTACTCCCCTTAAAGAACGCTAATTATGCATTCACACCACCACAATCCCAAGTCCTCCACTTATTTTGTTTGATCTAATGGGCTGCAGCAGTTTAATTAATAGAAAACATAGAGGTAGAAGTGCTTGCCTGACCCCACTTACCAATCCTGCATCTGAATCAAGCCATCACTTTGTACTCCACCACCTGAAGATCCTGAGGTTCTGCCTCCCCTCCCTGGCCTCAGCCTTTGTCTTTCACGCCTTTCTATGTCGCTAAGCATCACATGCTCTCTCGTGGTGGGTAGTATTGGCAGCAGTTCAAGATACACGACGGAATGTAGATATACATCACAACATCCCCCTTTCTTTTCAAAATTAAATTTGCAACCCCCTACTAATAAGCATGAAAATTCCGGGTTACAGGAGGACATAAACTGGATGGGCCGTTACATGAGTGCAAGACCCTCGGCCATCAGCTAGCTAGAGTGGGAGTTGAGCCCCGATCTTAAGGCTGAGTGGCACGGGCGCTGCCCACTGTAGCAGATGAGCTCCTTGCTGAAACTTAGCGGAGTGATGCTGAGGGCAGGATTGTTGCTGGGATTTGAGGAGCTGGGGAACTTTAAGGCTAATGCCTGGTGAACATTATAACTCGCTTGTGCTGTGGCCTTCTTCAGCGATATGAAATTCAACCATGAAACTTGACACATGAGGTGGACATTGCAATTTCAAGGTGAGATGTGTTAGTCCAATCCGGGGCATCGGAGAATTCAAAACCAAGCACAGTAACTTTCTTTATTGAGAGAGTTTATTGAGTAGTTGAGTCTCAAAAATCTCCTTTCACACAACCAGTGTCCCAGCTGCCCCTATTTATACATGACCCCTTATAACCAATAAATTGATGAAGAGGAAAACTCATGAATTAATTAAAGGGGTGTGGAAGCGAAATAGAAACTTCAAAAGGAGGCTTAACTATTCAAATTAAAGCCATGTACCTGGGGTTGAGTATGAATCCAGGGCTTGCGGCAGCCACCGGTCGTGGAAGGATTTCCTATTTATAGGCCATTTTTGTAAAACAAAATAAATAAACTAGACTAGAAATCAATGGGGAGGGGTGGTGGTGGGGTGGTGACAGCCCCTGGTGGGGCACTGTACTTGAAACAAAAACGCTATAGGAAGCTTAAAAAGCTAAATCAAGAGGCTGTTTATGTGGGGGATGGCGCACACCAGACCCAGCATTGCCCACTTGTCACAGAAGGATTCCCTATTTTTATGTGCTTAAAGACAATTAACAGCCACCAGCTGTTTCTCTAACCCTTAACAATGTAATTGACGTGATCTGAAGAAGCATTAACAACGTCATTGACGTGACATGAACAAACATACAACAATATGATTAGCATGACTTTAACAAGCCAGATGACCTTCAGTCATCTGTGACAGGACCGACGCTATGGATCGGGGTGGTGACCTTTTTGAGTTAGCTGGAAGGCAGCCATTTGACGTGGAGACATTTGGTTTCACAATCCCGGCTCCACCACAGGGAAAGCCATACATTGAGCACGGTGGAGCATTTTGTACAGGTGTGAGCGATGCACTGGTTGAATTCACAACGCTATCGGGCCATCGGTTCTCAGTTTCTCAGGAATTGAAGAATTGGGGCAAAGGGATGTTTCAGCATAACCTTCACCTGCTCCCTGAACTTGGACTGGGTCACGGCGTAGATACAAGTGTTTGTGCAGCAGCTCAGGAGCTGCAGCATGAAGCCCAGCTCCGACATAAAATAAGGTAGGTACATGGACTGATGACCCATCCAAGCCATCCGGGTCCAGATGGAATAAACCATTAGGGTCGACCATAACAGGATGAAACTCCCTGAGATCACAAACAGCAAAATGATGGATTTCCTTCGACTCTCCATCTCCGGGTCTCTGGGGTTCTCCCCACTGCTGGGAGCCCGGAGTCTCCTGCGGACGCTGCTGCTCACTAAGATGTGTCTGACGGTGAGATCGTTGAGCAGCAGAATCAGGACAAACGGGACGCAGGGGGTCAGGATCTGATGCAGGAACTCGATTGCGGTCCAGAGCGGTGAGACCATGCTATCAGGCAAAACCAGGGTTGATTGAGCAGCACATACCCCCCTGTCAGCATAAAATACCAGAAAATATTCTTCAAACCGCTCAGCGCTGTCACTGTCCCCAGAACCACAGCCGCCGTTCTCTCGGTGCAATATTTACTTTTCAGCTTCCGGCAACAAATGGCCACGAATCGATCAAAGGTGAAAGCGACGGTGAACCAGACAGAACAGTCGGTGACTGCGTACACCAGGACAGCGTGGATGTTACACACGGGGATGGACTCCAGGAAAACAAATTCTTCCTTAAAAACAATCGGAATTTGTCTCAATATCAGGTCAAGGATGGTGACCAGTAGATCCGACGCTGCCATGGCCACCAGGTAGCGAGTGACACAGTTGGAGAGACCGCACTTTCCTCGAGATAAGATCATAATCGTCACTGAGTTATCTGGGAGTGAGGAAAATGAACAGGGACATTATGCATTAAAGCCGGAGCAAAGTTACCAGATTATCTGAGGGCTTAGTGACATTTTCAAATGTGTTACTTTACCCAGTGATGGTCTGGAATGATTGCACTTGTGACAAGGTTACCTGGTGGAGACAGGGACCATCAAAGACTGGAGTCAAAGTGGACATTATTATTCGTTGTGAAGTAACATCGGACGTTGTGCTGATTCCTGCCCCACATCAATACCCAGAGACCCTGGATTACTGGAAGCAGAATAAGACTAAGTTTCCCCTTCCAGCATTGAACTGGTGCCTGCAAGCAGACTGCACACCCAAGAAAGGAGTGGATGAACTTCAACCAGGGTCAGAAAATTATTTGTAGCTTTGTGTTTTGGAATACACAAGCCATTTTAAGGTTCATTGAAAGTGCAACCTGGGACAACATATTGCTTGGACCAACAACATTAGCCGAAATATTGGTGTTCATGTTCAATCTGATGTTGTTTTATTAGTTGTGTGAGATGTGGGCATTGATGGCTGAGCCCAGAATTGTCGCCCGTCACTAACTGCCCCCTTGAGAAGGTGGTGGGTGAGCCGCCTGCTTGAGCCGCAGCAGTCCCCGTGTAGTGTAGGTACACCCACGGCACTGTTAGGGAGGGAGTTCCAGGATTTTGTCCCCGTGTGGTGTAGGTACACCCACGACGCTGTTAGGGAGGGAGTTCCAGGATTTTGTCCCGTGTGGTGTAGGTACACCCACGGTGCTGTTAGAGAGGGTGTTCCAGGATTTTGTCCGTGTGGTGTAGGTAAACCCACGGCGCTGTTAGAGAGGGAGTTCGAGGATTTTGACCCCAGCGACAGTGAAGGAACCGCTGATATATGTCCAAGTCAGGATGGTGAGGGGCTCGGAGGGAACTTCCTGGTGGTGATGTTCCCCATGTGTCTGCTGCCCTTGTCCTTCTAGACGGTAGAGGTCATGGGTTTGGGCGGCGCTGTCGAAGGAGCCTTGGCGAGTGGCTGCAGTGCATCTGTGTGGTTCGGTGAGTCCGCAGGTCTGAGTCCCACGTGATTGGTGCAAGGAAGGTGCGTCCAACACCCGATCGCTGGGCTGGCGATCCAGGGACACCCCCACACCCCAAGCTGTGTGGGGGGTTGGGGCCCTGTTTTGGATCCCACCACTACAGGCCGCGCTAT